>PVHY01026791.1:0-16822 GCA_004024945.1 Uropsilus gracilis
GGGTTTACCTCAGTCTTAGGGCACTTCTGGTTGGAAATGCCAGGACCTTGACTCCCAATCCTGTCGCTCCAGTTGGTACCAGATGAATCCAACCAACACAGGTGGGGCTCAGACGGTCTCCCAAAGGCAGGCCTGTCCGAGCGTCACCGTGGCTCCGCACTTCACCAGGGTCACCTCTCCTCTACCTTTACACAGGTCTTGCTCCTCAGGAACCAAGTGCTGGGGAGGTGAGGAAGCTCCAGAGGACCCAGCTGGGTCCTTTTTTTGAGGTCCGAAACCTCCGCGCCTGATGCCAATCTCCAGGCTCTCGCTCTCACTCCACTCTCCACGCTCCTTTCCAAAACTGCATATCCCCACACTCCACCTTCCCTCTTTTTTATCCTTCTCCCTGCTTCCCATTCACCATCCCACCTTAGTGTGATACCTCCCTTTGCCCTCTGGGCCTGCCTTCAACCTCAGGACCCTACATTACATAATCCCAAGTCTGCCCAGGTAATCACTTTACTCTAAAACGGGGAACTGGCCTCAGGCTAGTCTTAGTCTCTGTCTTTTAGATGCAGAGGACGGCAATGCCCACATTCCTTTCTCAATGAAAGGTACTGGGTTCATCTTTGGGTCCAGGGTTCATTTTTGGGTCCCGGCTTCAGAGTGTCCCCAAATACTGAACCTCAGTGTTACTTGAGATAATCTAATCTGAAAGAGGTAAAACAGATAATGTTATCCTTAGTAGGTATATAGAATATCCTGGTTGAATTAGAGGGAATTCCGTGAATCACCAACCAGAAGCTTGCTTGCAGTTTTCCCAGAACAAACCTAAGTTTCCATGGGCAAGGAATATAAAAGATGAAAAGGAGTCAGGACTTTTTTCCTAATTGCTCCTATTTTTCAGCACTTCCCCTTGGCAAACCAGTTGATAAACTATTCAGGAGTCATACTTTTCACCCCATATTTGGAAAACAAACAGGCCAGAAAGTATCTGTATGAGCAGCTTATACCCACTGCTCTTACATCAACAAAGGACTCTCATGGCCCTATATCCTCACCAAGAAAGGACATAAGATTACAGAAATCTAGACAACATATGTAGCTAGGTGCCAAGCAAAGAATATAAAAATTTGGCAAATTTTCAGCTTTGTACTCTTGGTATTGACTTTCTCCACTGAAAGCTGATTAAGTAAAATAAGTTATAGAAACTGTGCCAATCAACACAGAGGATTTACCCAGGAACTTACTCACCACACAGATCATACTTCAAAATTACAGTATAAAGTAACTCCCTATTAGAAGATTAAGCAGAATTAAGGGAAACCCAAGCCAGCATTGCTTTTTAAACACAGGAAGGGCTTTCATGGGGAGAATAAAAGGATTCTCCAGGGTTCCAGAGGGTAAGTGATGGAAACAACAGAAAAAAATACAGGCAAAGAAAGTACTAAAGCTCTTTCTTATCAAGTTTCTAAGAATTAGATTATTAGGAAGATAGTGGAAAGGATAACATAAAATGTCTCTTTATCAATAAACTCATGAAACTGATGAAAGAAACAGCATTGGGATCAATATGACCGGAATGGTGAAGGTTAGCCAAGTTTTTAAAAGTAGTATCTCTTGTCGATAACAGATAAATATGCAAGAAGCAGTACTTTGATGAGAGAGAGCCCATTCCAGGGCACAACCAGAAGCACTGCAAATTTGCAAAATGACTTAAAACATGATGCAGAATGTCCCTTTAAATGCAATTTTTAAAAACTTTTTTGTGGAGAAATGACAGAAGATATGAATAAATGGGGGAGCGAAGCCTTATTTAACTTGGACAGACAATAGCTATTAAAAATAGCAGCTTGTTAGGTTAACAAAAAGCAAAGAACCCAACAGAATGATTTAATGACTTAACCCTACAGAGTGTCTAGGGAACATAATGAAATTTATTTTCAAGAAATAAACAGATGAAAACATGCAAAAGATATTTAGGATATGAGAAGGAAAATCATGGTAGGTTTTAATACTCAATATACAGCAAAAAAATCACCTAAAATGTGAAAACTAAGATGATACTTTATTATCACTCTGTAGCAACTAGAAGAAATAAAACAATAACATGAGAATTACTTTTTAATAAATGCTATCATGACATTGGTATGTTAGGAACTAATGGGTAAATTTACTTGAATACTCAGTAAAACAAACAAAATAATATAAATAGTAAAAATAATGGAGAAAGAGAGAAAATACAATATTAATTTCAAATATAGGGACAAAATTAATTTGGATCAGTTAAAGAATTAGTTGTTATCAAACATAGAGAAACATACCACAAAATAATCAAGTTCTATAGAATGAAAAAATACTGTTGTCCAAAAGGCATATGTTTAATACCAGTAAGCCTAAACAGTGCTTTATGTTGGGGAATCAAATAGGAACAAAGCAGGTTTGACTAGGATCAGATGGGCAGATTCTACAGACAATTGGAAGGAGAGTGATGCACATACCTACCTTGTAATACTTGTTTCTCTGAGTCAGGTAAATTTTACAAGATGCCTTGTTTAAAGTGTTGTGCAGTGTATTCTGTGTTCTAGAGAACAATTCTGACCCATAAATGGTGACAAAAGATGTACAAAAGATATTGCCAGGCTGATCAAAACCAAAGAAAGAACATCACAGTAATGGCTTAAAAACACAACTCTTACTGATGGTTCAAAGGACAGTGAGGAAAAAGGTCAAAGATACAGTCATCAGCAATGTAACAAACAGAATTCTAAGATAACCCTGTGACACTCACCCCCTGGTGCTACTGCCAGGACTATGCTATGTTTCATGGCAAAAAGAATTTTGCAGATAGAATTAAGGTCACTAATACAACTTTAAATCCAGAGATGACCTGAACAACCTGTGTTTGTCATACGAGCCTTTGTAAAACATAGAGTATTCTTCATCTGGTAACAGAAAGGGAAATCAGGAAATGTTACACATGTCAAAAGTTCTCCCTATCTGGCTTTAAACATAGAGAGGGACCAGGTGGAAAGAACCTAAAAGTAGCCTCTAGTTGAGGAGAGCTGCCCACAACCGCAGCCCACAAGAAATGGGATTTTCAGCCTTAGAACTGCAGATATTAGATTCTGCCATCAAACTGAATGAGTCAGGAAGCAGATTCCTCTCCAGTCTCCAAATGAAATTGCAGTCAACTGAAAACTTAATTGGGTCTAGTTAGACCCTAATAAATGCTAATGAATGTGTATTGTTTTTAAATCATTAAGTTGTAGTATTTTGTTCCACAGCAATAGCAAACTAATGCAGTGAGAAAGTAGGTGGTAATGATTGAATTATAAATAATTATAAATAACTATGAAGACTCAAACAAACACCACTGCAGCTAGGAAGGACTAGCCAATCATGAACAGAGGCCAGAAAAAACCAGAGCCATGTCAGGATGGCTTTGAAAGCAAAAGGAGGAGTGATTGCCAAGAGGGTTTGCTCTAACACAGTAAGTGCAGTCAGTACTAAATATAACTTTCATATCTGGGCCAAAAGGAACATCTGTATGTACAACAATAAAGAAATCGTTATTAACACACAGCTAAGCTTCCAGGAAGAAGCAGTGAAGAGTCTGTCTACTGTGTTAGTGTCAGTGTTCTGTCACAGAGCACACAGAACTTCACCAGAAAAATAATTCCCACTAAAGATGAGTCACCCTGAAAAATGGAGCAAATCAACACAAAGAAGTAAGAGATGTGAAAATGGGAGTAAGACCTGGAAGTCAAGTATGCCTGAGAGATTCTATGTATATTCTAAATAGTGAGGATGATTTAAATAACAGCAAAATAAGATTTGTTAGAGGGTATGATTCAAAAATTCCAAATAAGAAATTTTGCAATCAGAAATAAAGTCAATGAGTTTCAGTTTTTTAATTAAAATTTTAATTTTTTTTAATTTAAAATTTAAAAACTCAATATATGAAGTTTGAAATATAAAAGACAATTAGAGTCATGAAGTAATAAATGACCCAGTATACACCTTCTGACAACTCCAAAAGGGAAGAATAAAAAGAATTGGGAAGAGACAAGATGGAAGGAGATAATGATTGAGGATTTTTGCAGAATCAATAAAACACACACACACAATTCCCTTATCTAGGAACTAGGAGAAGTTCTGAGAAGGTAAAAGAAGGTAAAAGGTATATATTTCATATATAGAAATAAACCTATTTACTGAAATGAAGCTACAGAAAACCTAAGACAAGGAATGGATGTCATAAAGAAGCAGAGACAAAAGACAGGGACAAAAATTAGTATGAAATCAAGGTTTTCATCATCAATGAAAGATTCCAGAAGATAATGGAAATAAATCTTAAAAAATCTGAGAGCTAAAAAGCTGCCAAGTTAGAACTTTATACTCATTAAACTCACTAGATTTAGGAGTAACAGGAAGCCACTCTCCTCCCCACCTGTGACTACATCACCAACCTTATCCCTTAGCAAAGCAGCCAAGGCAGTTTTCTTCCCAAGACTGACCACTTGTGACTATATAGCCTCTCTTTTAACAAACCTGTCCCTTTCAAGAGCAGCTTTTTGCCTGCTTGGAGCTGCCTAACCAGCCTTGACTTCCCTTTTTTCCCTACCCTTTTTTATAATAAACCTGCTCTTTTGAATATACATATTTACTCTTTACATATATATTCTTTACATATATATTTTATATTTATTTTAAATTTATATTATATATTTATATATAAAATATTGTTCATCCATTTATCCTCTGATGAATTTCATATATTTGCTTTAGAAAGGCAACCCTAAGTGGAGATAGAATGGAATTTGTGAGTCAAGAGAAAACCTTATTTCATGAGAGTGAGATTCGCTAAATAAATAAATGGAAAAAACTACAATTTCCACCCAGTTGGGTGTAAGAAGTCTAGCAAAATGATCTATTCCTAGGGGTATTAAATATAATTATTTGGAATTGACATGTCTTTAAATTTTTATTGTCATATTTGTTATTTGATAAAGAAACTGTAGGCCTGGCCTGGAAGGGAGGCCCCGGACAGGTAGCGTCCTCTAGTCTGGAGGGTGCAGTGGTGTGCAGGCCAGCTGTTCACCACCTGGGGTAGTTGGGTTGGCCCGGAGGCCTCCATGCTGCCCAGGGCTCCGCCCCCTCTGCCTTGAGTTCAGGTAGGAGAGACCACACCCCTTCCAGGTAGCTGCACCTGGGAGGTCGTGGACAGGTAGCATCCTCTCATCCGGTGGGCGGCCTGAGGCTTCCACCCTTCCACCCCTATTCAGTGGGGAGCAAAGGTGGAGAAGACCCCGGGGTAAGCCCTCCAAGTCTGGAGAGCCCAAGAGGGGGAACGGATTGGGTCGTAGCCCCATGCACCAGTGGATGGTTGTTGCACAGCAGCCATCTGCAGACCAGATCGGTGGAGGCATTTGCCCCCAGGCCCCAGCCCAAGGGGGGATTGGGATAGCACATGCATGGACATCTGGGCCCCACCCCCCGTAGGTGGGTGAGGGGGGGATGTGGGGTGCCCCCTCCAATTCATCACTCTCCAGCTAATTTTCCGGAGGAACAAGAGCATACATAACACAAACCCCATCATAAAATGGGTGAAGGACCAGGTAAAAATCCAGCCCACAAGCCTGAGCTGGACACAGCAGATGGACAATCAAAAGAACTAATCCAGGCAAGACAGGAGAAACATCTATAGAAACACAATATAATGAAGTACACCTATGCGCTCGCTGGGTCTGGAAGACCCAAGACCTCATTTCGGAGATGCTTCCTGGGAGAGAAAGGTGCCCCTCCCCCACTTTACGGGAGAGGAAAGGAAGGCCAAAGACTGGAGGCATCGGCCCTACAGCAAAGCTGCAAACTGAGACAGAGGAGATCATCTACAATGGCCAATCACAATTGCCTGTATCCACTGAGAGACTTCTTCACCGGCAATGGCAGGGGGTGAGACCCCCTAAATCTGATCCCAGAACCATATGGTAAAGTAGCAAAACAACAGAGATGGGTTGGAGAAGACAGCCTCCAAGGAGAAAGCATGGAAAGACCACAAATAAAAATAGACTGGCTGCCCAACACAAACTTAAGACTGAAAACCTACCAGCAAGGCTTGTCTGGCTCCGAGAACACAGTTCCTCACCCAATGAAAGAACACTACCACAGGAAAGAAAGAGATTAATGGACTAAACACCGACTAGCAAACAGCAAAGAGTAGGGTGTGAAAGAATGGAGGGGGCATCTGAGGGAGGGAGGGAGGTGGAAGAGATATCCCAAAATCTATTTACTGAGTCTGTGATTTAAAGAATAAAAAATTTAAAAATAATTAACGAGGGGAAAAAAGGAAGAAAAAAGAAACTGCAGGGAAAACAATGCATTTAATGACTTATAAAACAGAATAAGTTTTGTCACATCAAAATAAGTCCACTTTTAGTGCCACAGTATTTTGAAGACATAAAAGGTATTTCCTGAAACAACCTGAAAAAGCATCTCAAGATTAATAGTAACAGCTGGCTTTTATTGACATGTTACTGTCAAGCAATGAACAAATAGTTCTTATTGGTATTCTTATATTTAATTCTTACAGAAATTTCATAAAATAGCCCATTATCCCTATTTTATAGATAAAGAAACTGAGATATAGAGGGTTTAAAGAATTTGCCAAAGGAGACTCAGCTACTAGGTTGCAGAGCCCAGACCTAACCCAGGCCATCAGACCTGTAATCTACATCACTGGAGCCAGAAATAATTAACGTTGTTTCACTATTTATTTAAAGAAAATGTTTCTTTTCTGACTAGGAAGGAAAAAAAAAGTGAAGTCAAGAAAATTTAATATTAGATCCATTCTTTTTAATTAAAAACTGACTGAAGCTCTTCATTATTTTTAACACATAATGATTTTGGCTGAATTATTTTTGCTATTCTGAAAGTAAATTAAATCCCTGTTTTATTTTACTTGAAAATACAGTAATGGGCCTTTCTAGCACCCATGATTCTAAGAGGTCTTGATGTATGTTTATTTTTCTCCTTTCCAAGTTGCAAAAGAATTCAGCTGCTCCATGACTCCCAAATCTTTAACTGAAAATCCCAGTTTCCCTCATTTGTAGGGAAAATGAGACAAAATGAGCACAAAATAAAATTTTACATTTGGTGTAACTTCAGTAGTCTCCATGATTGTGGTTTTCTCAAACAGTCTGAAGCATTTAGAACGGGGCATGGTGGCACATGCCTGTAAACGGCAGCCTAGGAAACCATGGCGGGGACCTGGGATTGCGGTTCCAGTCCAGCTCAGGGCAACATAGCGAAACCTAGTTCTTAAAAAAAAAAAAAAAATAGCTGGGCATGATGGGACATGCCTGTAATCCCAGCTACCTGGGAGGCTGGGAATTGAGTCTGTGGACCCCGGGGCAACGTGAGCCTGCGGTTCAACAGACAAAAATAGCAAGACCTGGTCTATATATATATATATATATATATATATATATATATATATATATATGCATTTTGGGAATAAAGAAATCAACACATCCACTTCAAAAATTCTATAATGAACTTTGTCCTATTATTATCAATACATCATTCAATTGTTGTATTTAACCCCTAGAAGAAAAATGAACTAGACATTTTACCCAGAAAAATGTTTATAGATGAATAAACTAGTGATTTAAAATGAACATAAGCATGTAGATCATATTCTTTTCCCTCTCTATGAAGTTAAGAATACAAATGATGGAAAGGATGAAATGACGGAAAGGATGAATCTCAAAATCTCAGGTTTACGCTCCTAATTAATGCTACCGTAATATCCATTCCTTGCAGGGAATTCGACGGGAAGGACAAAAACGTCCTTAAAAGGTTTTAGCTTCAAATTATGGCAAGATACAGACATAAAATGAATTTAGCAAGTGTCAGCAAAGATGACATAAATATTACCAAACGAAGTTTAAAGAAAATGATTCTACAGGTCTAAGAAAGGCAGTTCACAAGGTTTCAAAAAGATGCGAATTTCCCGACTCCACCCTACTAAGAAACCATCAGTGCAGCCAACGGGTAGAGTAGTGCCCTCTCGCAGATGTCCAGAAGAACCTTCTAAAACTCACCTCCTGAACTCAGGGCGTTTGGTTTCTGTTTTGCTTTGGCATAACCTGAAGATTTGCTACTCTTCCTTCCCATCACTCCGCCGGCCGCGCTGGAGAGTAAGCCACTAGATCCACTGGCGACACTGAAGCTTGCCCTAGTGGGTGCCTCTGGCTCAGAGCATCACCTGCTGTCTCACCCGCTCCTCTTCGTCATCTCCCGGTTCTTACACACGCACGTGCGCGCACACACACACGCGCACACACACACTGGCGCAGTGAAGCTCGCATCTGCTGTCAAAGAGAAGGTACCGCCCCATCTGAGCAAAACCTCTCGCTTCCTCTTTCCCAGGACACCTCTACTAGGAAGGACTTGGGTCCAAATCCCGGACAGGTTGAGGCAAAACCACTACCTTCTCACCTCCCTCCTGCATTGATCGCAAACGTGGACACAGCTCCTGTGCTCCGATCTTCTCACGGTCAGCCAGGCCCGCCCAGGTCAGCACCCGTGTAACATCGATGCAACCCCAGGGGAGCCCTGTAGGCACCCCGCTTCTGCTCGCGCTAGGAAAGCGCGCGCGCCGGTGATTCAGCGCCTTTCCGCCGCCACCGTTACCATGGCGACGAGCACGCACGCGCACAGGAGTCCTCAGGGATGGGCGGATAGCAGTCCCTACCCTTTTCTCAGCTTGAGCTCGTAAAATTGGCATCAGCCACAGACTCCCACACCTCCGGGAGCATTTGGGCGACTTTCGGGAAGCAGGGTTGCTTGAATGTCTCTCCATTCCTTCTCCATGCCCTTGTCCCTCACCTTGGTCCAGAACCACCCTTCTAAATGCCCTTACGAGGAAGGCAGGAGCCTAAGAGCACTACCTGGGATCAAAGACGCTTTGCCAGTGTGTCCCCGAAGCGAAGTCTCCCCACATACACAAGTCCCATGCCCCCACCTCTCCTCCCCGTGAGCCTCCTTGGGCCCAACTAGTTTTTGAACACGTTCTGCCAACCCCATGCTCTCGTGGCTAACTAGGCAACTAACATATTTAGACTACATTTACTTCTTGGGGGAAGGTGATAACCTGAATCATAGAAAACACACGCAGACTACTCTTCCTTGCATTTTTACTGGGTCGGGGGGCATTCTTTGCAATATTTCCGGGACTATGAAGTACAGCACAGAATTTATGGCTGAGTCACAGATGGCTTGAACAGTCCCCTACTAGGTTACTTACTCCTTAGAAGGATCTTGGACAAGAAACATAATTGTTAGATCTCCATTTCCTCAATTATAAATGAGATAACAATAGGACTCATAAAGGATATTCGTAGGAATTAAGTGATAAACGCACATTGCAAGAATAAAAACCTGTCCATGACTCAAAGAGTGAAAAATCATCGTATCTGGAAAAGGAAACCCTGCCTTAAATGGGGCCAGAACAGACTTAAAAGACAGAAGCAAAATAAATAGAAAATACTGTTCCTCCTGAAGTCCTGAAGCAGCTGTAAAGTGACTTAATATCCCTGTCTTGGAGTGACTAATACTTTCTCATCTCTGATTCCCCCTTTGCTTTGCTATACCCATCCATGGCCAGGGATAGCAAACTGCTACTCTCCTGTCCTAAGAACATGCAAACCCTGGTTAATCCCTGCTTCTCCCAATCTGCTCTCGAAACAATATAACCCACCTCCTAATTCCAAGAACCTCCTTAGAATTCTTCCATGGAAACCCAAACCTTACAAAAGATACTTTCCTTTTCCCTCAGGAGGCATTCCACAGTAACCCTCCCTTACTGTATGCATTAATCTGATTTAGTCAGACTTGTTCAAAATGGTTTTTAAAAATAAGTATGGTCTTAGCCCAGAATGTTAAACTTTGAAAGCCATTACAAGGAATAGCTACTTTGACATACAGAGTGAATATATTTAGTAATGTATGAAAATGTCAATGTGCCTCCCTAGGACACAAATGTGAGGTTGCTCTTTCACTTATTAGCTCTGTAGTCATTATAGATCAGACACAATAGACACTAAGGATAAAGTGCAGTCCTTAGTCCAGCTTTTCTGAGTTCATTTGCTCTTTCTATGTTGCTGCTTGACATATATTTGTCTTCCTAAACTGAACAAAGACAAGGAATTATACTCTTGTAGGTGGAAAAATCAGACCTTGCGAGGTTCAAGTACATTCCATATCAGTGGCAAAGATGGTGCTTAGTATTTTGAAATAAAAGATTGAGTTGGAATTTTATCAAGAAGAGAGGTACGGTAAAAGTCTACCATATTGGCAAAACTTAAGTACCAAAGTAAAAATTTCAAGATAATGCAAATTAATGTTCTTCTTTCTTGGTTGAGACTGTTTACCCATGAAATCAGCCGAAAGTGGTTTGATCCTATCCATTTACTTAAAACTTGTTTCTTATTTTGTCACTATACGCAGTAATTGGGAGGTATTGGATGCTTGGTGATATAAAGAGATGGTACTCTTCTCATGGTTTTAAAATAATTTCATAATTCCTTATTTACTCTTATGCACATATTTTATATTTTATAGTTTATGTTTTGCCTTTTACTCTAGATTTTTTTTAAGGTAAGATGAGGTGAGGCTGGTTTCTTATTCTTTCTAATGAATACACAACTTATGTAATCAACATTCCTTTTTAGTGTCTCTGTGATGTATGTTAAGCTATTAGCATTAATTCTCAAGTTATTTTTAATGACTAAGACTATGACTAACATAAAAAACCTTTCCTATTTCACTAAAAAGGGAGTAATATGTACAAATTCAGCTTGCCTTGGTTAGGTATTTTAGTTGTCAATTCTGACACTCTAATAAAAATAAGATTCTGCCACTTCACCCTCTAATTATCACACTGGCTTTCTTTTTTATACTAAGGAAGTCAATGTATTTTTGGTAATTCTTAGCGGGGGTGAGAGGCAACAAGGAAAGTTATTTTCTTCCACACGAACATGAAGCAACAGTACTAAAATCAGAAACAGGAAGTAAAAACCTTAATCCCACTTATAGGCACAAAACATGAAAGCAAACTACAAACAAGTGAAATGCTTTATTGAAAGTATGTTTGCTTTTTGGGAAAAAATGTTTTTTGAAAGCACATTTGAAAGTGCTCTTCAGTCACTTGTAAAATAACTCAATTTTACAAGTAGCAAAACTAAATGGCTCTTTACATTTATTTTTTCTCTTAAAAAAAGCCCAGTACCACTATATAATTGACTTTAATGGTTATTTTTTCTTCTGCTGGCAACGTACTATAAACATAAACTTCTAAACGTTAAGGAAGGAATTTGAAGAGTAAGATTTATTTTTTGACTTACCAATTATGCACTGTCAATTAACGAAAATAATCTGATAGTCATCTACTTAAATGCAGATGATTAGAACTTTCTCATTTAAAACGATCTGAATTTGTGAAATATACTAAGGTTTCCTCTCGAAGTTTTATTTAAAATAATAACTATCCTTGGTTCCTGATTTAAAAAATAAATCAAATATAAAAACTAGTCCACAGAGATACTCTGACCCTGCTTGAAACTCAGCTGGCAGCTATGAGCTCTGACAGTCTTTGTGCCCTTTACTTTAAGAGGTCTAATGTTCCCAACACTGGGTCTGCTTTAATTTAAATAGACATTGATAGTTCTGAAATCTGAGGACATAATTCACAAAAATCACATTAGTTTTTTAGGTTACAGTGATCCAGTATATTAAATCTACCATATTGAATCTACCCTTCCAGGCAGGTAGAAATTGTATTTGCAAAAATCCAGAACATTAGGATATTTTAAACTCTTATTTGAAAAGCAATTCACAGTATTACATCTAGGTTGCACAGAAGACCCCAGTGATCACTAGGAAATCTACCACAGTCCAGTTTTTCCAACCCCAGAAGGTCCAAACTTTGGGGAATAATGTGTCCACTTTCTGCTGCTGCTCTGAAAAATATTCGATCAAAACGAAGCTTACAATTAGCAGCTATTCCAAGATTACAGTTCATTTGTGTATCCCATGTATATTGGCAATGCTTAGGTCTGCCCAAAAACTCCCAGACATCCAAAATATTGCTGGGTAAGCCACCACATTTGGCAACCTGCAAATAAAAAGATAAGAAATTCTGTAAGATTGTCCCTAAATTAAAAAGGTGCCTTTATACTATTATCATGTATAAGTGCAACATTTCAAATCAGAATGCCACGTTACTTAGTAATTACCAACTACCAACTAGACATGCTGTAACATAAGTGCTTTGCTGCACAGTATCGGAAAGGGATATAAAACTTTTAAGATTTCCTAGTTGGGTGTCATCTGAAACCCAGAAGGCTGAAAACTCATGTCCTCACTTACTGTTATGACTCACATTAAGAAAACAAGAAATGCAAGTGAAAAGGCAAAATTTTTCAGCCTATAAATGCAGAAGTATGCCACTTACATGATGCAGCATCAACTGCCTTTACTACGTTATTTGAAATTGACAAACAATATTAACTCCCACTTAACCCACTCGTGTTCTAGGATTTAAAAAAATGTGGTAAAATTTACATACTATAAAATTTTGTCCTTTTAACATGCACAGTGCTGTGGCAGAAAGTGCTTCCACATTATTCCACAAACATACATGTGCAGGATGTATTAATTTTCCTCAACAGGAAGTCCACACCCTTTAAACACTTTACGTGCCATCCACCCTCCCCTCACTCTTTGGCAAACACCATTCTGCTTGCTGTTTGTATGAATGTTTGGCTTTATTAGGAAACCTGTGTGCAAGAATCCATAAAACTTTTATCCTTTTGTGATTGATTTATTTCACCACCTAGCATCAAACCTACAGGTTTCACTCATGTTGGAGCCTGGGTCAACATTCCTTTCCTTAAGCTGGGTAGTACTTTATTGCATGTATACACCACATTTTGTTTAGCTGTTCACCTGTGTTAGTGGACACATGGGCTGCTTCCATAGTTTCATCAACAGGAGGGCACAAATATCTTGAGACATTGCTTTTACTAGCTTTAGGTATACACCCAGACATGAACTGCTGGATCATGTTTAATTTTAGGAAGAATTCCACTGTTTCCACAGCAGCCACACCATTTTACATTCCACCTGCAGTGCACCAGGGCTCCAATGTCTTCTGCATTCTCACCTACACTATTTTCTGGTCCTTTGGTGGGTTACATCAAAGGTTATGAGGTGGTATCCCATTATGGTTTTGAACCAAGTGTTGAAGTGGAACATCTTTTCATGTACTTTATTGGTCACTTCTGTATCTTCTTTGGAAAAATGTATAGATCTTTTGCTCAATTTTTTTTTCTTGGGACTAGTCTCGCCATTTTTGCCCAGGGAACCGCAGGCTCATGTTGCCCGGGGTACCACAGACTCAAGCAATCCCCAGCCTCAGCTTCCCAGGTAGCTGGGATTACAGGCACGGGCCACCACGCCCAGCTATTTTTTGGGGACTATGTCTTGCTATGTGCCCCTGGCGGGACTCAAATTTTGCTCAAATTTTAATCAAGTTGTTTTAAAGTTAGGTTGTATTTCTTTGTAGTCTGAATATTAATGCAATATCATAGATATGATCTACAAATATTTTCTCCCATTTCATAAGTTGCCTTTTCATCCCACTGATGATATCCTTTGATAAACAATTTTTTAATTCTGATGAAGTCTATAAAAGTTCTGTCATCTATGCTTTTGTTGTCATATCCAAGAACTCACTGCCAAATTCAGTAGGATGGCTTGCTTCTCCATTTTCTTCAACGAGTTTTATAGTTTTGGGACTTATCTTAAGGTCTTTGATGCATATTAAGCAAACTTTTGTATATGGTGAAAGATCCAATTTCAGATTTTTGCATACAGATATCTAGTTCTCCCAAAACTATTTTTTTTAGATGAGGATTTTTGAAAGTCAATCAGGTTATTAACCAGGTAACAAGAAACATAGCTGCCATCATCACTGATTTACCAATAGTTCAAAATTAACATGCGTTTAAGGTTATAAAATCACCAAGGGATGAACACCACTTCCTGTATTTGGGATCTGGCCTTCACTTTGGCAGTTAATTCCTGACATGCTTTCATCTTCCATTTCATATCTTTTACTCCTGGAGTTTTTGACAGTGAAAAAGAAGAGACTCCTCTCCATTCAGTTTACTTTCAATCTGATGTAAACTTAGCCAGAATGAGGAAAAAGACAGGTAGGATAACAATTTACTGTATTCCAAATCTACAAGTCCTGAAAATTTTCAATTGGTCTCAACTGTACTAAAGGTAAAGAGATTCTGTTTCTGTACTGGACATGATGGTAATAGGGAAAAGAGGTAACTCAAAGGAGAGGGAGAAACAACCATGATGGTCAAATTGTTCTGTTCTTCTCAACAAAGAATAATACAAAGTAACTTAATTTTTTCTAAATTCATCTATTTATTTTCTCTGTCCCTCTCTTGTGAATCAGTGTGATTCACAACATTTGATTCTGTATTGTCCATTTCATATGCAGCATTTACTTTCCCCAGTAATAATGTAAGAGGTCTTTCTGCCTCTGCTTCTCCAATAACAGACATATAGTAGAGCTAATATTTACTAAATTGGTTCTGCAAGGTCACTTATCCATTTTCAGTGAATAAGGTGAACCTAAAGGTAGCTTTTTAACAAATTTGGTCAAAGGGAATCTAAAAGCAGTTTCCACAGCGATAATCTGCCTATAAAAATTGAAATGAATTTTGTCACTCACTTCTTGATCCCTTAAATTTGTGTCTCCAGCAAAAATAACTGTAGCTGACTTTGGGGCCTCTTGTATGCTCTTTAAAACCATTTTGAACTGGTTCATTCGCTCTTTAGCATGTCCTCTGGTGCTCTCCAAATGGGAAGTCATAAGGCAAAGCTCATTTTCCGACACACTCGCCTGCAACAGGATAAGTCATTAAAATTATCTAACACTAAACTTTGATAACAGAATCAGCAATTTTTCAATTCATTAGTATGTGTTTCCTGGAGTGAAACCAACCAACACCATCCTTACCCTTCTACACCAAGGATAAAGTACCCCAAAAACCATTGCCCCCAAAGAGCACAATTTTGCAAAAGTCCTCTAGTACTTTTAGATCCACCTCAAGTGTCACCTCCACTGTGACTCCCAATGACTCTAAAGCACAAGTATCTCTCTCTCACAAAGAGAATTCATGATTTTCTATAATCTGGATCCAATCTACCATCCCAAATTCTTGTCATGCTAGCCACCCGTCTTTGTATACTCTACACTGACTTGAAGAGAATGCTAATTTATACCCATACATGTACACAGCCTGCAATTTGCAACTTGTAAAAGTCTGTTTATGGTGGTTCTGCCACCTGGACCAATTCAATACAACTTTCAGGGTCCAATTCAAATACAACTTTGTAAGTTATGTCATCTCTACTTTCTCTAAACTTGAACAATATCTCTTCCATGACACTTACGCCTGTTATTTTAGTCACAATAAATGCAACCTCTCCTTTGCTAATATGTAAACTCTATGAAAACAAGATCTACTTCACTCACTTCTCTAAATCTGACAAGAGTTCAACACCATACTATGTACAATGCATTTAATAAAAAAACTACTTTGTGAAGGAAATGTGGAATGTCAGTAAACTTATATATCCTTAGGGAAACATAAAATGCATCAAGGATTTTATTTTTATACATCTGTCCATGTAAAAGCTTAATTCATTAAATTCTTTAACATTATTAAAAGAATCCGCAGTAAGGAGCAGACTTTTCTCTTAAAGCAATAGTTCTTCTCTCTCTGAAGTAACATTGAACTACAATATGACGTAGGTTTCAGGTGCACATACAAATTAGCATCCGTATATATTAGGTTGACCACTAAGTGTCCATTTCTGTATTTTAACACACAACTGGCCCCTTTTACTCAATTTATCCACTCCCCTTAACAGCAATAATTTGGGGGGGGGGGTTTGCTTTTGTTTTTTTTTTTTAATTTCATCATGACTATAAATACCAACATTCTGTTTCGTAAAAAGTCCATTTTTAAAAAACTACTTACATGCACACACAAAAGGTTTCTCATCATTTCTGTATTTGGAAAAGGAATTATTTCTTGGCTTTTAAACTTTACTCTCGATTTCTTCAACATTATAGCTGTGAAATATCCTTCTTCACGACCTTCAAATGTTTGCGGAAAAGAATTTAGGCTGAGAGGACACTTGCACAAGTTCCCCTACTGAAGATTTTATAAAAAACAAACACAGATATTGAAATGACTCTAGATCTGATAAGTAAACTATTTCAAAAACAGTTGAAGATGACCAACCAAGTCCCTATGTTTATCTGACCCTTCCCAAAAGGCAAGTGGAGTATGGAAAAAATATCAAAATAAAAATGAATTCAAGGCCGGGCACGGTGGCTCGTGCTTGTAAGCTTCAGCCTATGAAGCGGCTGGGGCTAGGGATTGCGGTTCGAGTCCCGCCTGGGGCCCGTAGTGAGACCTAGTTCCAAAAAAAAAAAATAGCTGGGCGTGGTGGTATGCGCCTGTAATCCCAGCTACCTGGGAAGCTGAGGCTGGGGATTGCTTGAGTCTGTGGTACCCCGGGCAATGAGAGCCTGCGGTTCCACGGGCAAAAATAGCGAGACCTAGTCTCAAAAAAAAAAAAAAAAAAAAAAAAAAAAAAAAAAAAAAAAAAAAAAAAAAAAAAAAAAAAAAAAAAAAAAAAAAAAAAAAAAAAAAAAAAAAAAAAAAAAAAAAAAAAAAAA
>PVHY01026792.1:0-18152 GCA_004024945.1 Uropsilus gracilis
CCCCTGTATATATGTGTATTTTTATTTATATTACATTATTGCATTGTTGTGTATCCTGGGGCTTTCCCACTTCACTAACACCCGTTAACCATACTGATCTTTTGGGCTGTTCACCTCCCCCACCTTCTTCCCCCTTAGGGTAAGGGAATTCTATCCCAACAAAGCTGTTACAAAAAAATAAAAACAAACCCAGGGATTTGATTCATAGTCCATTTAGAAGTAAAAAAACAAAAGGAGCACTTTTCTTTCAAAAGTACAATTATAATAATTGGTTGGATTATGTGTCATCTTAAGGTCATTATTAATTATAGATATTGGTCATAACACTTTAACAATTTAGTTAACAATGCATAAAACACATTGTGATGTGGTGTAAAACTGTACAAATGAAAATTACTATGGTTGAAAATAGAACATCAGTATTACTGGCTAAAAAAATGACAATTAAGTGGAAGAGTTGGTAAAGCTTCCTACACTTGGTTAGTATTACTGGTTGTACAACTAACTAGAGAAATGATATTTTAATGAGAGTGTTGTAATCAAGTAGTGGTAGGGAAGGACTTGCTAGGACCTGAGCCTTTCAAAACTTTTGTCTGTTTATCACAGTCCGGTCACTTTATTGTTTTTGATTAATTTGTCAGTCAGTCCATGTGCCTATTTAACTCTGGGGCTACATTTTCAATTTTCCACATTTCTAGATCACACTGTTACATCTCTAAAGATATCTGTTGCCTTCACTGATTTAGGCAAGAAACAGAAAAATTCTCTAGTTCTCATTTTTCTCCATTAGAATTTTCTACTCTATGGCCATCTGTCATCTCAGGCTGACTTTCTCTTCCTCAATTCCTCACCTGGGTCCTTCTCCCAGCCATCAGCCCACAGAAGACTAGGCCCACAATCTTGGAGCACAGAAAGCACAGGATATAGAGATGCTTGCTGTACCCACTGGTGCACCTGCTCCTGGAGTGAGCAGGGCCAGATGAGAAGTGACACACCTGAAAAAATTCAGTCAACATTTGGGTCAGGTTCTGTGCTCAGTCAAGTCTCTTACTAGAGCACTGTGGTGAGGTGGCACTTGTGCCCGTTTCTTGGGTATTCACACTAGCTGGTGATGAAACTAAGACTCTGGCTCAGGCTCATCTGACCTGGACTGTGGGTTTTGATGTGCTGTGACATGCACATGACTCTTCCCTCACCACTCAGGATGTTCGAGCACTGGGCTGGGTGTCCCGCTGACAGATGTGTTCTGACATCTAAGTGGCTTTAATCTTACTGACCTGCTGGATCTTTAAAGTTGTCTTCCTTCCTACTTCTGCTTCTGCCTCCCACACCCCAGAGCCATCTGCACTCCCTTCCTCTTGGCCTTCATGAGGACAGGCCAAGGAGGTTAGGGACTCAACTGGCTCAGTAGGGACTCAGCTGGCTCAGCGGCTCAGCAGACAGTCGCTCTGCTTTCTTAGTGTCTATCGCTGGTCCACAATCTCTCTGGGATAGGTCCAGAGTTCTGGAAACATGGTTCTCCTTTCCACCCTTCCACAGGGAGACAAAGAGTTCCATAGTCACTTTCAGCAGGTATGCTCAGTCTGGGGATCTGCAGAGCCTCTTTCTTGCTGGACTCTTCCGGTTTCAGCTGTCTGAAATCTCCCCTTTCTGCTCAGCTACCCCTCAGGTATCAGGTGAGAGCTTTTTTTTTTTTTTTTTTGAGACTAGGTCTCACTATTTTTGCCTGTGGAAATGCAGGCTCTCATTGCCCAGGGTACCACAGACTCGATTAATCCCCAGATCCCCAGCCTCAGCTTCCCATGTAGCTGGGATTACAGGCACACGCCATCATGCCCAGCTATTTTTTTGGAACTAGGTCTTGCTACGGGACCCCAGGCGAACTCGAACCGCGATCCCTAATCCTGGCCGTTTCATAGGCTGAAGCTTACAGGCACGAGCCACCGTGCCCGGCCAGATGAGAGTTTTACCAGCTGTTCAGTTCCATATTCCAAGGTTAGCGGACATGTAAAATTTGCCCAATTGGAATTCTTTTCATGAGAACTCTGTGTGAACATACCTTTATTGTTCATCTGGTAGATCAGAGGTGTTTCAAGTGGGACCTTGCTGTACACCCATCTCTGTATTCTGCTGAGTTGACAGTGCCTCACCAGGTGCCTCCTATCTGCAGAAACCCATTTCATTGCTGCCCACTCCATGATATTCTTGTCCCGGTCATACAACAGCTAGCAATTACAAAGAGCTTCCATGTGCCAGACATGGCTGTCAGAATGCTCCATTCACTGAGTCATTTCATCTTTCCAGCACCCCAGTTAAAGACAGTGAAAGGAGCTACAGAAATGGAAGTGACTTGCCTAAGGTCACACAGCTCACTGGTGGTAGAGCCCAGATTCAGAGTGTGTACACTTGAACTTTGTATCATCCTAACATTTAGTTCCCTTGTTCCCTGCTGCCATCGTTTCCTGGAGGAGATCACTCTGATTCCTGGGTTACAGGATGTGGACTATGCCCTTCAAGGGCAGGGGCTGTATTTTCTACCAGTTAGTGTTTCCAAATACATGTTAAAAAGAGAAAAAAAAAAAGAGGGAGAAGCAATGCTGCTTGACTTTTGAGATGCAAGAGACAAGGTGGTTGACCCTATGACCTTTGTTCCCAAAGATGCTTCAGTCTGCCTACCTGGAGGTTTGAGAGGAGAATCAGGGTCCTGATCAGTCTTGGGGAACTGCTGGCTATTGTGATCAAGCTCTGAAACTCCAAGGAAGGAAGCTGCTTGTTGTACAGATCTCGCTTCAAGAATGTGCTGGTTCTTCTCTCTACCTACAATGGGAATTGATGATAGGAAGTGAGACCCAAGGGCCTGTCCTCCCTGCCTGTGCAGCCCTGTGGGGATTGTCCCTGTGGTCTTCCCAGGAGGGGAACACTTTGCTGGTGCCCTCGGTGAGCTCTGTCCAGGAGCCTGTGGGGGATTCTGGGCTCTGGTGGTGCAGCCTCTTATACTCAAGAAAGAAATCAGGCCCATTAACCCCAGGGTGCAAGTATATTCATGCACATATGTGTGAGCTATGCACACATGTGTCCACAGACATACATGTGTGGTATGCACACGCGTATCTCTGTAGGTATATGTATGCTTACCTAGAAGGAGACATCTCTTGGTCTCCTGTGCAGGACTAGTGGGGAGCATGTGTAATATTATGGGTAGCATTGAGGTATGACTTCTCAGGTCAACCAAATGAATTCAAATGTTGACCCTGCCACTTGCAAGCTCAGTTTTTGTAATACTTAGCTTTAATGAGTCTTACTTATTTATGTATTCTCACACCCAGGTTTTCAATGCCTTTTATTCTTTTTTTACTTGCTTATTTACTATTTATTTTAGAGTATATTGTGCTTTTATTGTGTGCAACACTATATCTGATCAAAGGGTATCCATTTTTTTGTTTATCTTTTAGAATCCTTTCATCAGTTCAATTTCTTTTTTAAATAAAATTTTAATTGATTGCACATATATGTATATATGTACATATATATTACATCATTGTGTATCCCAAGGTTCTCCATCACATAATCACCTGTGAGTCATCTTAATCTCTTGCTTCAATTTCTTAATTGAGTAATTGAACTGGTTGCTAACTGGTTGAATTTGGGTTATTCAGTTTCACTCATCCACATTGTCCTCATCTCTAAGTAGTAGCACAAATTAGATATTTTCTTCCATCCCGCCTTACATCACTACTTTGAAGTATAGTTTCAAGTTCACAATGAGGCTGATCAGAAAATGCATTGAATTCCCATACACTGCTGGTGCCATATGTGTATCACCTCCCCATTCTCAGCATGCCCCACCAACATGGTACAGTAATTTTTATAATTAATCATTGACATTGAGTCATCATAATCCAGAGTGCATAGGCCACCTTAGAATTTTCTCTTGCTGTTGTATCTTGTACAAGTTTTGACAAATATATAATTTCACTATTATAATATCATCGAGAATAGTTTTACTGCCCTAATATCTTCTGTGTTCTGCCTTTTCATTCCTTACCCCCGACCAGTCCCTGGCACCTACTGATCTTTTTTATTATCTGCATAGTTTTATCTTTTCAAGATGTTGGAATCAAATAGAATGTAGCCTTTTTTGATCAACTTATTTCGTCTTGTAATAGGCACTTAATGTTTCTCTACATGTTTTCATGACAAATAGCTCATTTTCTTTTAGTGCTGAATATTCCATTGTCTGAAGGTCTACAGTTTATCCATTCACCTACTGAAGGACATTTTGGTTGCTTCAAGTAAGGACTATAACTGTTGAAACATCCCAACCATGTGCAACATATTATGTGAACATAAATGTTCAGGTCTTTTGTATTAGTCCCAGGGAGTATGTTTCTTAGAACAGAGAGTAGGTATTGCTTTAGTTTTGTGAACACCCTGTATGCGTCATTTTGCACTCTCACCAGCAGTGAATGAGAGTTTCTGTTGTTTCACACTTAAGCCAGCATTTGGTGTATCAGTGTTATTATGGATTTTGGCAATTCTAATGGGTATGTAGTGATACCTCATTGTGGTTTAATTTGTGTTTCCTTGATGACATCTGATATTGAGCATATTTTCATGAGTTTATTTTTCTCTTGTATATCTTCATTGGTAAAATTTTTGTTCATCTTGCATTTTTTGAAATCAAGTTATTTGTCCCTTATTGCTGAGTTTTACGTTATTTTGATATTTTTTAGAAAACAACCCTTTACTTGGAAAGTCTTTTGCAAATATTTTCTCCCACTGTCTTCTCATTCCCTGGCAACATCTTTCTCAGAGCAGAAGACCTCAATTTTGTGCAGTTTTGTAGATCAATTATGTCATGGATCATGTTTTATGTGTTGTATCTAACAGTGTATTGTCATATCCAAGGTCTTTTACCTATTTTCTATGTGGTTTTCTGGCTTTCTGTTTTACATATTTGTTATCCATCTTCATCAGCATGAGGCAAGAGCTGTGTCTAATTTCAGTATTTGGCACATGGATGTCAATTGTTTGGTCACCATTTGTTGAAAACATCATCTTTGCTCCATATGTTGACTTTGCTTCTTTCTCAGTGATAAGTTGACTGTATTTATGTAGCATATTTTTACATCTATGCAAAGAGATTAATAGTAAAATCTTATTCAAAATCAGATTAAATGGTAAATCATTGTCTAAAACTTGCAGGGAGCCTATGATGCAGAGAGGTGTTAGAGCAAGTATTGAGGACACATTTTCTCATGTGTGTCTCAGATTTACCGCTCACTATCATGTTTTTTGTAGGAGTTCTTTGCTTCTAGGCTTCTTGAAGTTGATGAGACAATTGATGAAGGCAAAGCAAGTTTGGGGTTTGGCTTTGTTAGAGAGAAGAGAACTAGGTTGAAGTAGAGGAAGTCAGGTTAAGAGTAATGTTAGGTTAAGAATGTAGACTGGAGTTAATACCTGAGTTCAAATTCTTGCTGGGCTGTATGGCACTGAGCAAATTAGTAAATAGCTCACTACCTCGGTCTCCCCATTTATAAATTAGAGATAATAGTAACAGTTATCCTGACTTCATGATCTTATTCAATAAAATTTTACCTGACTACATGATTCACGAGATGCTACATAGGCTCATGTCATTGTGCCTGAGTTCTTGTTCTGCTGTCATTATCTTCTAATCCTTAACACTTTTCAAGCAAGAGGACTTGAATTTATTTTTTGCATTGGGCCCTGAAAATCATGTAAGCAGCCCTTCATTGAACACTGTTGTTTCTCAATGTTTATTGTGATTCAGTATCTTCATAAACTACACTATACTTAATCACCACAAGACAAGTTCCATCTATCACCATACAACTAAATCACTTCACTCATTTTATTCTCTTCCCGTACCCCTTCCCCTTTGGTCACCACTAGTATGCTTTCTTTATCTGTGAAGTTTAGTGTTATCTGTTCATTAGCTTCCTTTTTTAAATATTCTGCAAGTGAGTGGAACCACACAATATTTATATTTCTCTTTCTGACTTATTTCACTTAGCATAAAGCTTAAAGGTTCATCCATGTTGCTGCAAATGCAAGATTTCATCTTTACTATGGTTGCATATGATTCCATTGTATGTATAGACTACATCTTCTTTATCCATTCATCTTTTGATAGAAACCTAGGTTTCCACATCACAACCCTTATAAAAACTGTTGCACTGACAAATCAGAATCACAATGAGATTCCAACTTATACCAGTAAGAATGACCCACATCCAAAAGACAGGCAACAACAAGTGCTTGTGCGTTTGGGGAGAGGAAATGTAAACTGGTTCAGCCACCATGGAAAGCTGTGTGGAGGACCCTCAAACTAATGCAAATGGAACTACCATTTGACCCAGCAATCGCTCTTCTGGGAATCTACGCAAAGGAGACCTCAATGCTTGTACAAAGGGACACCTGTGCCTAGATGTTTACTGCAGCACTATTTATAATTGCAAGGACATGGAAACAACCCAAATGCCCCAAGACAGATGACTACATGAAAAAGATATGGTATATATACACAATGGAATAGTATGCATCAATTAAAAATGACAACATTGACGATTTTATGGTGACATGGATGGACCTAGAAGAAATCATATTGGCAGAAACAAGTCAGAAGGAAAAAGAATTTTTCCTGAGGAAAAATTTCGTGAGGAAAGATTTCCTGAAGAAAATGGTTTCACTAATATATGGACAACCAAATGAAAGTACCCACCTGGGGGGGGGGGACAGCTGGAGCATCCAGGGAGGGGAGGTGGTGGGTGACCCACGAGAATTACAATGATGTGAAATATATATATATATATATATATATTAAAAAAAACTGTTGCATTGAAAGTAAGGGTGCATACATCCTTTTAAAAAATACAATCTTATAGATTTATCATTCATTTCATATCTTTTTAAATGAGTGTCTTTATATTCTTCAGATAAATACCAAGACTTGGAAGAGTTGGATCATATGGTCTTTTTAGCCTTAATTTTTTGAAGAATTTTCATACTATTTTCTATAGTGACAGCACCATTCATACCAAAGTATGTGAGGGTCCCTTTTTCTCCAAATCTTTTTCAGCATGTGTTGTTTTTATGTTTTTGGTAATAGACATTTTAATAGATTTATCTCATTGTGATTTTGATTTATAATTCTCTAATAATTAGTCAAGTTGAACATTTTTTTATATGCCTGTTGGCCATCTCTATTTTTTTTGACAGGTGTCTTTTGAGCTAATCTGCTCACTTAAATTGGATTATTTTTTATTATTGAGTCTTACCAGTTCTTTTTATACTTTGGATATTGGCTCCCTGTTGGATGTATGATTTGTAAATATCTTCTCTCATCCAGTAGGTCACCTTTTGTTTTGATCATGGGCCAAGAAACAAGGCCAACTAGCTCAGCTCTGTCCTGGAGGCCGGGAGCTCCCCAACTCTCATGGCTGTGGTAGTGGATGCTGGGGTGCACAGTGCCCTGATGTTGCAGGCCCCATTGACCTCCCCAGCCCCACTTGGGGAGTTGGGCCCCAGATACAGACCTGGGCTGCCTTGTATTGTTGTGGACAGTGGGGAGACTTGAGATGGGTGTCCAGAGTGCTAGGTTATGCTGCTGTGGGCAGTGGGGGGGGGGGACCAGGCAGGGATCTCCCACCTTGCAGAACAGGAGTGAGTAATGGGTCATAAGGCAGGTGGACTCATGCTTCTGTATTTGGACAAGGGGAAGGCAGGAGCTGTGGGGCCAGATGTAACAACTGAGTTTCACATGTTGATTTTGTACCCTGCCACTTTGCTGAACTGACTTATTATTTTAATTAGTTTTTTTAATGGAGTTTTTAGAGTTTTCATGTATCTTATTTTGTCATCTGCAAATAGGGATAATTTTACTTTTTTCTTAATTTGGAGTGATTTTTATGTCCTTTTTTTGTCTAATTACTCTAGCACTCCAATACTATGCTAAATATTAATGGTGAAAGTAGATGTCCTTGTCTTGTACCAGATCGTAGAGGAAACAGCTTTCAGTTTTTCACCCTTGAGAATTATGTTAGCAGCAGGTGTGTCATATCTGGTATTTATTATGTTAAGGTATGTTCCGTCTATTCTCAGTTTTTAAAATCATAAATGGATATTTAATCTTATCAAATCCTTTCTCAGCTTCTATGGGTATGATTATGTGCCTTTTCATGCTGTGAATTAACTGGAGCTGAAAAAAATCCATGTATCCCTGTAATAAATCCTACTTATTCATGATATATGGTATCATGACTCCTTTTTTTATCACCAGATAAAATATATAAATATATTCACTGATTTATTTCTAACTGATGCAATATTGGGGTACCTGCACCAGGCATTAATACCATGTGGTATACCTACTACCAGTTCACTGATACTCTGCTACCATAGACCATTGCTAAATTGGATTTGCTGAGATTTTGTTGGGAATTTTTGCATTTATGCAAAATCTATAAATGCCAGAGAAACTGGTCCTTCCTCCCTCTCTCTGTCCCTCCCTCTCTCCCTCCTTCCTTCTTTTCCTTCCTTCCTTCCTTCCTTCCTTCCTTCCTTCCTTCCTTCCTTCCTTCCTTCCTTCCTTCCTTCCTTCCTTCCTTCCTCCTTTCCTTTTTTTTAATGGTATCTTTGGTTTTGGTTTCAGAGTAATGTTTGATTCATAAAATGTGTTTTGAATTATTCTTTCTCAATTTCTCAGGAAAAGTTGGAAAGGATAGGTACTCATCTTTTTAAAAAAATTTTATTGATTCTTTAGATTTTATATAATACCAGCAAATGGTATTGGAAATCCTTCCCCTCCCGTTGACATCCCCTCTGTTCACTCAGACCCCTCTCCTTGTTTGTTGATCTAGATTGAGTCCTTTGGTCTCTTCATTTTCTATGGCATTGTGCTTTTCTTGGACGAGGGACTGTGATCCTGGAATATAGCAAGCCGTGCTGGTAGGTGCTGAGTCTTAACTTTGCGATAGGTAGCAGTTCGTGCTCATTTGGAGTCTATTAATGTCTTCTCAGTTGTCTGTTTTCTCCAATCAATTCCGTGTCATTCATTATGGAAGGTGCTTGTTGTGAACAGGCATCTACTGGATGCCTTTTGCAGATCACTTTCTCTCCTTCTGATTGTTGATTTACTGTGGGGCTGAGGTCCCATCTCAGTGACTTTTCTCTCCCAATAGTATGGGGAGGGGTACCTTGCTCTCTTGGGTGGTGTGTCAGCCCTTAGATTTTGGCTCATCCACTCGTTATGTGGCTGTAGGCGTGACTCTGTGACAGGTGATGTCCATGATCATTTCTCCAGTCCATTATACAATGTCTTTCTCACTATGCCTTCTCTTGTGTTCCGCTCAATGTATGAGCTGGATCTTTATCTCATCCCTCACCAATTCTATCCGTTCTATGGATTATCAATTCTCTTCTCATTCCTTCTGAGGACTACGTGGGGTGAGAGTGAGAGAAAGGGCACGCCTTTATAGTCCCTCCCACCCCCTTCTCACAGAGGCAAGACGGTGACTGCCTGCCTGAGCCTAGCAGCCGCGGGCAGGCACAGGGCCTGGCATGCCTCGTGCTGCTGCTGGTGCCAAGGCCAAGGTATTCATCTTTGAAATCTTGATAGAAATCACCAAGAACACAATGTAGAGTTTTCTGTTTGATATCCCATTTATTTATTTTTGCTTTATTTCTTCTGCATTTGGAGTTAGATTCACAAAAAATTTGCTAAGACTGTATTTTCTCTTTAGTATTGTGCTGTTTTGGGTCTTCTATTCATTTCTTTGATCCATCTTGAGCTAATGTATGGTGTCATGTTCTGCTCCAGTTTCATTCTATTGTATGTAACTCTTCAGTTTTCCCAACACGATATATTCAATTATACTTTCTTCTCTCCATTGTATGCTCTTGGCTCCTTTGTCATAAAATAGTTGCCATGTATGTGTGAGCTTGTTTCTGGCTTCTTATTTTGTTTTATTTATTCATGTTTATATTTATTCCAATACCTTGTTGTAATAAACTTTAGCTTTGTAGTATAGTCCAAAATTGGGAAGCTTACTGCTACATTTCTATTTTTTCTTAAGATACTTGGCTATTCTAGGGTCTCTTATGGTTCCAAAAAAACCTTAGGAATTTATTCTTTTTTTTTTTTTTGGTGAATAATGCCATTGTATTATATCTGTACATTGCTTTAGGCAACACAGTCATTTCAATGATGGTGACAATCAATCTGTGAACACAGAATCTTTCAGAAATCTTTGTGTCTTCTTCAATTTTTTTTCAATAATACCTTTTCTTTTCAGTGTAGAGGTCTTTTATTTCCTTAATTAGGTTGGAACTTGGCTCTCACTTGGCAATTTGTCTTTAAAAGTAAAATTTACTATTTTGGTAAATGATGATAGTGATTTTATTGGTTATATTTGTGTTGGGCCAGTATATAGGAATTTTTTTTTTTTTTGAGACTAGTCTCGCTATTTTTGCCTGTGGAACCGCAGGCTCTTGTTGCCCGGGGTACCACGGACTCAAGCAATCCCCAGCCTCAGCTTCCCAGATAGCTGGGATGATAGGCGTGCACCACCATGCCCAGCTATTTTTTTGGAACTAGGTCTCGCTACAGGCCCCAGGTGGGACTCGAACCGCGATCCCTAGCCCTGGCCGCTTCATAGGCTGAAGCTTACAAGCACGAGCCACTGTGCCCGGCCAGAATATAGGAAATTTTATTGTTAACATTTTATCATTAACCTAAAACTATTCTTAAAATTAAGTGTAGAAAAAAAGTATCCCTTTACTTCTAGCTAAAGAAAATAGTGGTAGGAGCTCCATAGAGAGGGAAAAAAATAAGCTATATTATATAAATTTCTTTCTGCTGGTCACATTAGTTTCCATGTGTTCATAGACCAGTGGTCACATCTGTTCCTATCTGTATAGTCAAGTGGTTCAGAGTCTGAGAATACTTCCCTGTCCTTAAGTCTAGGGTAGCTAGTTCAAGGTACTCTATGTCCATTTGACATTTGCCTTAAATTCTTTCCTTACCCTTGAAAATAATTTCTTTGTCATTAGTAGTTCAATCTCTTCTCATTTGTAGCTCTCTCTCTTTTTCTTGCTAGGAATGGCTGACATAAAGTAAACTCCACTTTTGTGTATATAAGGCACAATAGATATTTGAACAATGTATACATACAAGGTATTCATAGAAGTATTATTTGTAATAGAAAAAAAGAGAAGCTAGAGTCTAACTGTCCAAAAATGGTTAAATAAATGATAGTAGCTTTACCCTATCCTATTGAAATACTATGAAACATCCATGGTTGGTGGGAATACAAGCTCATGCACTCCTGTGGAAAACAGTATGGAGATGTCACAAGAAAATAAAAATGGAAATTCCTTTTGACATAGCAATACTGCTAGTAGATATTCATCCAAGTATCATGACAACCCAGTATGAAAAGATCTATTTATACCTATTTACATAAAAGCAATCTATTTACATAGCAGCACTGTTTAAAATTGACCCACATCATTGAATCAACCCAAGTGCTCTTCGAAAGATGAATGGTTAGAGAAACTGTGGCACATATATTCAATTGAATATTACACAATTATGAAAGAAGATGAAGCAAGGTGAACTTTGAAGTGATTATGTTGAGTGAAATCAAAAGTGAAAGACAGATTTTGGATGGTTTCATTCATCTGTGGAATATAAATATAAAAAAACACAATTACTTGCAAATAATAGAAGAAATGAAAGTTTGAGTTTAGCATAAAGAAATGATAGTTATCTGAGAGAATGGGGGAAACGTGGAAGGAGTGGGAGAAGAGGGTAGAGGGGGGTTGGGCACAGGTGGTTTGGTGAGGGAATTTAAAAAATATATGTACTATGAAACAGTTAAAAATAATAGTATCGTTATACTAGTAGTTACTAGGCATCATCTTCAAGACATCTTTATCTTACATGATGAAAATTCAGATTTCAAGGTAATACATTTATATTGTATCAATTCCATGATGTTAATCCTATGTTTGCCTATGTAAATATATACACTGTTTTGTATAGAACAGGTTTGGGAGAGGGAGTCAATCAGGTCTTTCAGATTTTAATTTATAGCTTCTGTTTGGATTTCACAAGTAGACAATCTTCATGTGCAATCTGTGTCCTGAGGAAATAAGAAATAGAAAACAGAAATCGGAAGAATAGAAAAACAGACTGAATGCAGTACTTTCTTTGTGTCTTCTCTCAGCATTGAATATTGACATAACAAAGAATCTAAAAAATACCTATGAGATATAGAAACATACTTAGGAGATGGGAAGATGGCCTTTAATTTGCTGAATGCTAAATTCACAATAGTACCTGTAGCAAATTTCACAAATCAGCTGCACTCCTCTAAAGAAATCAGTGGCTCCTAATGCTTCACTGGAATCACCTGTGAACTTTAAAGCTTCCTCTCCTTGGGTCACAACTCAGAGATTCTGATTTAATTCTGGTCCTGGGCGTAAAGTTTCTTTTCAAAGCTCCCAGGTGATGCCAAGTGTGTAGAGGAGGCCAAGACCTGCTACATAGATAAATTAGATATCAAACAAAGGTTTTTACTTAGGAGGCCACAAGAAATGGAAGAATTGATTTCATGTGCCTCAAGGATTATGTTGCTCAAAGAATACAAGAGGGAAAAGTCTGAACTAGAATTGGTTTAAAAATCCTCTCCCTCTACAACTGGTTAGTCAGTGGCTTCTTCCAGTTGCTACCCATGGAGGATTGGCCTCAGATGGAAGAAGGCAAACCTCAGAATCACAGCTTCCTCATTCCCCTTTCTAGTATAAGAGCATAATGTGGCTCCTTGAGAGCAGCCCAGGGGAAAATCAGGAGCCTTCATGGCATGGCGCCAGAAAAGTTTCTGAGCCACAGTTACAGCAGAAGCTCCCTGAGAGGCGTGAGGTCCAATCTCAGCCTTCTTAACAAGGCTCTGGGGAGATCTTGCTGGTGAACTTCCAGGCTCCTTTACTTTGATGCTAATTAACCACCCAAGGTAGCTCCTTACAGACTAATTAAAGGGAGTCTAGAGGTAAAAGCTGGCTTCTCCTTGGTGAATTGTTGACTGGGGATTAAGCCCAGAGCCGCTTAGAACATCAAATCAGTTCACTGTATCCATGGCCACAAGGATCCCAACACAGTCCCTGGGTAGGCTAGGGCTGTTTGTGGCACTATCTGCACACAGGTTAAAGTGTGTCCTTAAGCATCTCCCATTTCTCCTCATGGTGTTTGGGTAGACACTTGGGAGGTAGCGTTAGTCAGTTGTGAGTTTGAATTCTATTTGCCACTTACCTGCTGATGACTTTGGGCAAGTGAGTTTACTTCTTTAAACTTTAGCTCTCTCTTTTTAAAAATGAAGTCATTAATTCCCATCCGTCTTAATTATAGGTGATTTGAATTTTGCTTTTACCCTTTATTATCATTAACCTAGTGACCATCGGTTAGCATCTTTAAATATATGACAAATATATGATAATGATATGCTAGTTTACCAGCTATTGGGATTATGAGGTGTCACTGGGTTAGGGAACTCAAGAAAATTCAGATAATACTCAAGCAATTCTTTCTTTGAAAGCTGTTTTTCAAAACTATGATGAACAATTCTGACATATTTATTGCTTCACTGGGACTTTTAAAATGTTTGACTCTTCTTTCTGTGGGGTTGTAACGGAAATGCTGCTGTAAGGTAAAATGGAGTTGATCAGACCTTTTACTCCATTGGCCTGTAACAATACCTGTGGTATTGCATCTTCCCCATGATTGTGCAGCCTAGTGGGTTTGCGCATGTGTAAGTGTGCACACCTGGCCTGGGAGAGGGGGTACATGATGCAGAGAGCACAAGAGACTGCACCCAAAAAAGGGGATAGGAGAGAGTGCAAGAGAATAAGAGAATGCCAGAGAGAGAGCCCAGAGAAAGAGTGAAGATTCCTGGGAGACTGGGGGAGGGGGGAGCTTGCGTGCCTCTCAGCCTCTTCTTCCCTGACACTGCCCAGCCCTGCCTGCTGTGAGTGAGCCTGCTACCTGCAGATGACCTCAGTACCATTGGTGACAAGGAATGATTACATTCAGCTGCCCAAGGCAAAATGGCCAAGTAGAGCCAAACCAACGTTATTAATTTCTGGACTTTGGTCTATGAATCTCAGTGCAGAGAACACTGCAGGGGTGATGAAAAATTCTTTGTTTCTGAGCCAGTTCTGTTTAAAACAAAATCAACTCTGGATGAGGCACTTCGACATTATCTTCTTATGATCAAATACACACCCAGGCGCTTACCCTCCAACATGTATGAAAAGACACACACGTGTTTCCTAGCAGCATATCCCCAACAGCCAAGACACGGAAGCAACCTAAGTGCTTATTGATAGATGACTGGAAAATGTTATGGTATAATATACTCAATGGCATGCCATTTAACGATTAAAGAATAGTGCCTTTTGGAAGAAAATGAACACATCCTCAGGAGATGTGAGCTCCTGCGAACCCAGCTACTGAAGGGCAGAGTCTTGCGTGAGCTCAGTGACTGAGGGGTAACGTCTCACGCGAGCTCAATCATCGAGGGGCAATATCTTGCATGAGTTCAGTGACTGAGGGGTAACATCGCGGGAGCTTGGTGACTGAAGGGTAGCTTCTCGCGTGAGCCTCAGTGACTGAGGGGTAGCTTCTCGTGTGAGCTCAGTGACTTGCGTGAGCTTAGTGATTGTGATAGGGTGTGCCCCCCCCCATTGTCTCCTGTTTAAGATTGCAGATTTCAAGGACAGGTAATGTTAAAATGGGGGAATGACTTTGGCTGGAAGTGAAATAGTCAAGGTGAAACAGATTTTCCGGAAGGCGGGAAATCAGGGTATATAAAGGGTGTGCAAACAAAGAGAAGGATTCGATTAGATTCAATTGGATTGGGATTCTAATATGGAGAGGAGATGGGAATCGGCCATCTTGTAAAGATGTGAGCCATGTGAGCTTGGCCATGTGGCCACCGGGGGCCTGCAACTCTTGGCTGGCCCAGGCTGGCAGCATATGTGCTGAATGCAGTTAAGGAGTTTGCAGATTTGAACTCTGGGTTGGAGTTTGTTTTGCTGAGTTTGACTTGTATCTGCGAGAGGCTGTGCAAAAGTTAGGCCTGAGAAGAACGTGAACTTTGCTGGTTCGACACCGTGGAGTTCCTGCTACCTGAAGGTGACAAGGAGAAGACAGCGTGGAAGACAAGGAGGAGCAGTCAAAGGAACATATCTTCAAGTATCTGGAGATGGACTCTGTCTGGATATTGGTGAGATGATCAGGACTGAGAGACTGAGGATATTTGGGGCAATCTGGGAAAAGACTTTGGACAATACTGAGAAAAGTTTTGGACAGTGTTACAGTATTCTGAGTCCTACATGTTTCTTTTGTAATTATCAGGATAATTAGAAAACACTTTGTTAGAAATAAATTAGTTTGCACTGCACTGATAGTCTTGCACTGGTTCGATATTTTGTTTGAGAAGGCTGGGGATGGTGGTAAGAACCCACGAGTGGAAAGTTTAAACTGTGCTTTAAAGTTTTTCTTTTCTGCAGTTTTTGGAGCTGAAAGCAGAGAGCAGTTGGCTGGCTTTTGCATATCAATGGTAAAGGTGATCAGTGAAACTGCTAATGAAGAGTGTGTAGCCTGCTTTGTAGAGAGTAGCAGGCAGATAGCTGTATCCAGTTAAGTAAAGTCAGAAAGTCTCTTTTTACCCACTTTCAATTGAAGGGTGGCTTCTCCACTGAGCTCATAGCCTAAGGGTGGTGTCTTGCATGATGCCAGTGAGTGAGGGGCGGCCTCTCACAGGAGCTCCCTGATGTGAAGAGTGGCATCTCCTGTGAGTTCAGAGATTGAGAGATGGCTTCCAGCGTGAGCTCACTGAGGAGCAACATCTGGTGTGAGCTTAGTGACTGAGAAGTGGTGTCTTGCGTGAGCTTGATCCTGGGCCTCTTGGGCCACCATGGGCTAACTCTTGCCAGTGGCTCCTCTGAGCCCAGCGACCAACAGGCAGCTGACAGCAGCTGTAGTGGTCTTTCACTATTGCTGTGACTCCTCCTACCAATCTCTGTACTGACTTCCTGGATCAAAAAATGGACCAATCAGATATGATCTGTGAGCTGATTGGTGCTAAGTAGTCCAATCAGCCATAGAGGTGGAAAATGGTCCAATCAGACTCTGTGGTGGGGCACCTGGAAAGAAGATAAAAGCCAGGGTGGGCGGTAGCTGAGGAAACTTTAAGTGTCCGGGAGACGTGGTTCTAGCCTTTGAGGAAGCAAGAAGTCTCCTTTCCTGGCCTCTGAAGAAGGAAGAAGGACCAACAGCCAAACTTGGAAGAAAGAAAAGCAGCAGCATCCAGCAGCCGACCTCTGAGGAAATGAAGCTGAAGAGCTTTGCAAAAACTGGATATCAGTCCTGTCTCGGTCGTTGCCTGAGAGGAGCACCAAAGGCCCTGGGCCTGGTGTCTCTAAGTGCTGTTTGTTGTTAGTGTGGCCCAATAGCTCACAAAGAACTGTTAACACTTGGTGTCTGTGACACCATCTCTGGGTGGCCGGTAGTGACCATCACTACTGGCCTGACCGGTGGTGACCATTGAATCTGTCCAACACTTCTGATGACCACTCCTGAGCATCTCTGCTGTCCAGCACTTCTGGTGACAGCTAACTGGCCCTTTGGTGCACACAATCTGAGTAAGTTACCAGGCCCCTTGTGGCTACATTAAGCTCTTTTCTTTCCCCTGTGAAACAACCCCAGAGTTGTTCATGGAGCCTGAGGTCTCTTGCAGTTTTGTGTGGGTGAGAACCCACAGATAGTGACCCAGCCTTTATTGGGGCACTATCCTTTGATTGAATATGGCCCCTGGTATTTGTCCTTGTCCTTTTCCTCTTTTGCTCTTGGTTTCAAGCTCACTTTTTGCACGGTGCCATCTTTTGTGAGCTCAGTGATTGAGGGTTGACCTCTCATGTGAGCTCACTGTTTGCATGGCAGATACTTGAGTGAACAGAGATAGCAGGTGGCCTCTTGGGTGAGCTGCGATGGAGGGGCAGCTTCTTCCATGAGCTCACTGTTTACCTGGCAGTCTCTTAGGCATGCTTGGTACAGAGATGTTGTCTCATGTGAGCTCAGAGATGGAGGGTTGACCTCTCGTGTGAGCTTGTGATGGAGGGGTGACGGAGGGGTGACATCCTCCATGAGCCACTGCATGGTTTCCTATGATGCAAGTTCCCTGTCTGAGAGATGGCCTCTCGTGTGAGCTCAGAGATTGAGGCAGCAGCCTTGCCCGTGAACTCTGTGACAGAGGGGAGGCATCTCACTTGAGCTTACTTTTTGTGAGGCAGCATCTTGCGTGAGCTCACTTGGTGGAACATGGAAGCAGTTTGAGAGGTGGAGCTTCAGATAAGAGGAATACCTATCTCTCTAGTCCCCTCTGGCACACGAGAGGGTGGACAACAGCACGTCTCTCACCTGTAACCTAATTTCCTAACCTCTTTGGGATGTCCCAAGAGACATATGACCTATTAGTAATGTCTGTTGCCCCCAAAGGTAAATTCTCCTCTTATCAAGCATCCCCACATCCTCCCTGCTGCATGTCACATGCACTTTGCTATTTCCTCATTATATCATTGTAATATTTCTTTGTTGGGATCTAAAAGGACATCACCACTTCATTCAAGTTGGACCTGGACATGCTTTCCAGGATCCCTTTTCTGTGGGCTGGCCTCACAGATCACTATCAATCTCTTACATCTCAATTTCTTCTTCATTCCACACGGGACTCCTAACACTCACTGTTTGCATGGTGGTTTCTGATATGAGCTCAGAGACTGAGGGATGGTGTTTTGTGTGAGCTCACCACTTCCCGTGGTACTTATGAGGTACGACCTCACCGTAATGGGGTTGGAGTATCATGTGAGCTCTCTCCTGTGAAGGGTGGTGTCTCTTGGGATATCTCTGCCTGAAATGGAACATTTCCCCTGACCTTCCTGCTGATGTAGAAGACAGGATAAAAAGCTGTCACAGGTTCTTCCCTTTCACAGCTTGAGTGGTAAGATCCTCACATATATTCCACAGAATTTAAGAAATTGACTTGCAGGGGCCTCTTCAAAGACCCTGTGGT
>PVHY01026793.1:0-16921 GCA_004024945.1 Uropsilus gracilis
CCTCCCTCCCTCCCTCCCAAAGAAGATATAGTTGTCCTTGGCCTTCCCGTAAAATGCACAAAGGCTTTGCAATGAATTGGCCACCCCATTCACACAGACCCTCACTGGGGCCCTGCCGGGGCTACTCATTTCACAGGTCAGCAAAGGGACATGCACAGGGCTGGGTGGGGTCAGCCGCTGGAGATTCTGACTCTTGGAATATGTGCCATGCCTCATTTACATCTCAGGCTCTGGAGAGCAGCGTCCAGGGGGCTGAGAGAACATCCAGAGCTGCATGTCTCACAGATGGGATGTGGGGCATCATGTGACTCCCCTGGAGGAGTCACTAGGGGATGCATGCTTGGTCACCCCCAGGGCAAAGCCTCAGCCACACAGGGCTCTGCTCACAGCTGGCGCTGGGACAGAGATGGGGGAAGAAGGATCTCTGCACCCTAGTGAAGATCCGCAAGGTTGAAACCAACTGTCCTGCTAGTGAATACTAGTGGTTCAGACGTTAAATGATCCTTAAAGTCCCTTTGCAATAGAAAACCCACAACAGCCTCCACCTATTGGGTACATCTGGGCACGAACTCCAGCCTAGTCTGCTATACAGCAGTGGCTCCCTCTTCAGAGCAGCCTGTGGAGTTGGTACTAGCAGCAGCAGCCCCATCACACAGATGGAAGAAGGGGCTGTGCAAGGTCAGGGAGTAAGCGGCAGAGGAGGAACTGGACCTGTGGGTCTGCTTGCTGGCCAGCACCTTGCTGTGTGGGAGGATGCCTGAGGATTGGCTCCTGAGCCAGAAAAGACTTAGGAAGAACAGCTGGTAGCCGAGAAATACCAAAGGTTAGGAATGCAGGCTAGTAGTGACTAACGGAGAAAACTGACTTCTGTGTGATACAGGGTGATATTTACAGAGCAAGCACCTTGCCCAAAAGTCAACACACACATTTTCTGCAGCAGAGGTGCCCCCGGGCCTCCAAGGACGTGGCAGAGTTGTCTGGGCAGCATCTCCTCTGCCCAGAGCACAGGGACTTAATGGTTGCTGTGTGTTGGGGATTTATCTCTTGGTGCCATCTGAGCTTTATCATCAGCCTCATTGCTTACTTTTCTTGACCATCTCTTGTTGTGAGTCTCAAAGAAACATCTACGCCCCCCCCCCCTCCTTGAGGCTCTGACATTCTGGCTGAGGTGGCACTTGGTAGATGAGCATAGATCACCACGGCAGTGAACTGCATCAGGGCTGGTTGATTTTTGTCCTGAGAACGTGAGAAATCTGAAAGGCAGGTGAAGATGCAGCATATCTGCAGAGCACACGTTGCCCTTGACCTGTTCTTGATGCCCTGCAGAGGGTCAGGTCTTTCCCTTGGAAACCTGTCCAGCAGGCACTTAGGACCTAGCCTCATTCATACTTCTCGACTCTCCGTTTTCCTCTGGGTTTTCTATCTAATCTCTTATGACATAAATTGCTACCAGATTTTTTTTTTGGGGGGGAGGGGTTGATGTGGTGGTTGTATGATGGATTTGTTTCTTAAAAATATTTCAATTTATGGATATCTACCCAAAGAATGTAAAAATACTAATTTAAGGACAGATGCCCTCTGTGTTCACTGCCAAGGTATAGAAATGACCTAAGTACCCAGTGCCAGATAAATGGATAAAGAAGATGTGGTCTATATACATGATGGAATGGTACCATAAAAGAAGAATTTTGCCATTTGCAGTAACATGGAAAGAATGGATTATGCTAAATAATTTAGGTCAGAATGAGAAAGACAAATATGGGGTGATCTTACTTATATGTAGAATACAAAGAAAGCAAAGGGAAAAAACTAAACGAAAACAAACTCTGTGTTTGCAGAATTGAGGCTACCAGAGAGGGAGGGTGGAAAGAAGGTAGGAAAGGAGAAAGGAAGTTCATTGACTGTGGTGGAGAGTTATTCCACTGGTGGTGGACGTGGCAGAACAGGAATATACCCCCCAAACATACAGTTTTGTAAACCATCATTACCTCAATAGGTACTTCACTACTTTTCCTTCCATTCAGGTACACTGCCACCAGGTGGCAGTAATGCACCACTAACGTAAACCAAATCAATGCCTTCTCTAAAGAGGGCAAACATGACTTACTTTTCTTGTTATTAAAAAAATAACTCGTTAAAAGCTCAAATATTATGAACCAAAGACTCGTGGTTGAGTTTATGACAGGAACTCCTACTGATATCATCATGGAATTAAAATTGCCAGGTTATGTGTTTCTCACCATTATATGTGGCAATAGACTAGACAGACAAAAATAACTATAGAGTTTTCTTTAAATTAATTGCTGGGAAATCTCTCTATCAGAGTTCCAGGTTTTGTGGCCATCAGAAAGAGGAGAGATGGAAAAGCAAGTACAGGTTGGCCTCAGGGTGAAATGGTGCTATGTCCCCTGGTGACCCTTCAGCCATTGTTTAGAAGGAAGATTCTCTTTACTCCGCTAAATTTCATTTTTCCGCTCTTTTTCTTCTCCGATGCTGGGAATGATTTAAACGATTTTGCAAAACTGGAGGCACTGGACCTCAACACTGTGTGATGAAAACTGATCTCCTAAAGCAACTCCCATTATAAAAGGCTTTGCTGGCACTTACCTCTAACTTTAGCTAATGCACCTCCTTGTATATTTTTATACTTATTAATAATAAAGTTCTTAGGCATGTGGGGAGGATATGATTCCTCGGGAAAATTATTGTTGCAATTTTGCATCATCAGGCACAGGTGTTGATGAGCTATCTGAAGGAGCCTCGTTTGCAGGATCATGTTCCTTCTAGCTCAATGGCTGCCCAAATACCTGCCTTAGCAAAGCCTGGGAATTCTGAGTTCTTTATTTCCTCAATGCTTTTTTCTACAGTTTCTGAGATGCTTACGATAGCTTCTAATTGTGAAGTTTAGAAATCACAACCATTTCATTTTACTCAACCAAATGATGAAGGTCTCCAGTCTGAATTCTAAAGGCAAAAAGAAAAAAATAAACCACAGAGAGGGAGAAACATGATTTCCTTTATCTCCAACAAAAATATGTGGGAAGAAATTAAAGGCATGTGTGAAAACTCTTCGCCTACTTTGTGGAATGTCAATGTAGAGGGGGAGAAGGCTATCAGTTTGGATCCTGGCTTCCTCATTTCTGCAGCCAGGTGATAAAGCCACCTCCTTAATGACACAGAAGTGTGAGTGAATTGAGGCCAAGTGTGACAAGGCAGCATCTGATATTCTAAAGTAGAAATTCACTTTAGGGGAAATGTAGGAAAACTTCCTGAAATAACTTCTTCCATACAAGAATGACTCAACTGGGTGAAAATGATAAAGCTATTAACATTGCAAATATTATTTAACTTTTTTTTTTAGCCTCAGTTTCTTCATCTGTAAAATGGAAGTAGTATTACACAGCTGTCAATGCTGAATAGGGAGTAAATGAGAACATAGGGGCTGACTTGGATATAAGTTCATACATCAGATTCCATTGCCATGGAAAATATGAGTTTAAAATTCACATTAAAATATACAGTTAGAGTTAGAAATATGCAATTAAGGGGCAAAGTATTAACATCCATGGACTTATTTGAAAAAATATTCAGGCCCTTTGGGTTAGAAATTGGGTAAACATGGTCAACATTTAAAAAATATATAATTTTCATTGGACTTATGTTGGTTTACAACACAGTACACGATTTATGGGTGCAGTTTCACACCTCTTCAGATGTATGTTGTCACACCACACCCACCGCCAGAGTACACATCACTCTCCCCCACAGTTCTTGGACCCCCTCCTCCTCAGTCTCTCCCCCTTGGCTCCCTCATCCCCTACCCCCTTGTAGCCTCAGCTCTGTTGTCATATTTCTGGGACTTGTTTTGTTTATATTCTACACAGAAATGAAATGGTCCCATATTTATCTTTCTTCTGACATTTCACGTAGCATAATCCCTTCCAGTTCAATCTATGTTGTTGCAAATTGCAAAATTTCACCATTTTTTAAAGCTGAGTAGTATATTAAGAGTGTTAACTTCTTCCATGAAACTTGGGAATGAGGAATTTGGAGAGTTCTCTGTGAACTTTTCTGATCAGCTAAAACTGACATACCTTATTTAGGAAACTCCCCCCTCTTTTACATCTATCACCCCCTCTTGGAGCTCAGGGTTCTAACTTCTATAGACACTTCTAAAGCAGCTAATATTTGCTTGGAGTTTAATACTTTAAGGTAAAAATAACCACATGCATAGTCACAATGGAATAGACTATTATAAATAAAAATGGTTTGTAAAACTGAATTAATTTGGTGAACAGATGCTCAAACTGGTCTTAGTTGTATGCCCAGAAAAGATCTGCTACTCTATGAAACACACCGCATTTGAGCTCACTGCTTATTATTGAAAATGCTGTCAAGGATATGAATGTATATCATGACAGTCCCCTGGGCACTGTTTCATAGTCATTGGCTGATGAGTAAGAGCACAGTCAGATGAGTCTCATGCTCAAAGACCCAGTGCAGATCTTGGCTTTGCCACTTACCAACTGGGCAACCTTGGACAAATCCTGGATTGAGTCTAACAGCAAAATTTAGCACTATACTAGGGCAAGTTCCTTAATGTCTGTAAGCCATCTATAAAATTACAGCATGTAATGTTCCTCCTATGATGCTGCTGAAGAGTAAATAAAGTCATGAATTTCAGAGTTTGGTATATACTTGATACACAGCAAGAGGTCAGTAAATATAATAAGCCTATTTCATCTTTGTAGCTATTATTATGATCATAACTATGCTCTGGTCATTGTCATCACCATTGTTATCATCATCACCACCATCATGATGAACATCACATCAGAGGCAGTATCATCACAGCTTTTAATAACATATCTTCACACTATCATCCTCACCCTTGCCAATATCATCATAATCACCACTTATTACCTTCATCCTCACTCATTATCAACACCATCATCGCCATTATCGTCATCATTATCATTGCCACCATCATCATAGTCATTGCTCCAACCATCATCATAACCACCACTCATCACCATCACTCATCATCACACCATCCTCACCACAGTCATCATTATCACCATCATCTTCACCATCATGATTGCCATCATCATCAGACTCTATGGGTGTACCATTGAGTCTTTGGGATTAGCAGTCAACATGATCATTTTGAATTCTTTGTTCTATTTTCTGTCCACTGGGAAAAGTGAGTGCTAGTAATCTATAAAAATTCCCTCTAAGCTAAAATACGGACTTAACTCTAGGTAGTTAAAAAAAATGTATAAATTAAACTTCTTCAAAATAATCCACATGATTGAACACATGCTATTAATGATGCTGATGTCTGGGGCAGCCTCCTTAGATTAATTCACTCAGGTCCGAATACCTGCTGTGGAAGGGGCCACCAACCCATTCTAAGAGAGGTGGTCTAAGCAAGGCTGATGTAGCATAAATGCAGCTAGAATTCCATTAGCCATTCTGAGTATTCCTGTAGGAGTGGGTCACCCACTATATCAAATTCTCAACTTCAGATGAATTCCTTTTTGCGTTTGGCATGGAAAGTGATAAGTATTTTCTGAGCTATTTTTCAGTTGCAAGCTTCAGTCTGCTGAGATGAAATATGCAGATCGAGTCATGAACAGCTGTAGCACTCCAGAGTGGCTGGTATTTTGGTGGGCTTTATTTTAAAGTCTTTGACAGTTCAATCTCACTAAATAATTCACCTGTTTAGGAAAAGCCATATGATCTTAAAATAAGTCCCTGAAGGTCAAGAATATAGGTTGAAATTTTATTTTTTGGTGAATAGCATTTGACAAAAATAACGGAAATGTCCTTTGTAATATCTCTTCCTCTACATCTTTGAATGAAATTACCAAGCACACATTGCTGGATGTTCATTTATAAACATGCTACGTGGTCTCCATGCATTTCTGGCAGAGTGTTAAGCTAACATTTTGATTTCACTGTTCCCAATGAAGTTACTGATTCTAAAGAACAATTTTAAAAGGCAGTTCTAACTTGAGGTGTCACTGATCATTTGGAAAGCTCTTTGTTACACCTAGCCTTGGAAAATGCAAGCCTCATGTCATGGAAAAGGTAACGTATTGACTTTATAAATCTGTAAAGAACAGGGGGAAAAAAATCCATGGAAAACTTTCCAGGACAAATTTGAGTCCCTCTCATCCATCACTGGTCCCTTCAAGGTGGACATGCAATTCGAAGCAAAGCATTTGCATCCAGAAAGAGTCTGGTTAAGAATTTTTTTGTTCCCTTCCAAGAAGGGTCTTTTGACTGAATCACCAGGAGACTTTGAAGTAATTACTCATGGCAGTGGAGGCAGGATGTGGCATTCCTCCAAAAGATCATACCTATACTCACAAAGAATTCTACAGTCTATCTCAGGCCAATGGGATACTGAGGTGCCACTACTTCAAATACCTCATTATCTCCTTTTACAGATGGGGAAGTCAAGACCCAGGACAAATGAATGTTACCTGTTAGGATACATAACAGTAATTCAACCACAGCTAAGACCTAGGTGGCATAGGGACATAGGGAGGGCATAAAAAAGAACTAGGCTGTATATTCCTTCAAGTTGGCTGGCTGATAGGTACATCTAAGGCCACTTAGATTGTGTATGAAGAATATTTGACTTCTGCACTACACTCTGATCCTTGTTGTGTGACCTTGACCAAATCCCTCAAACTGTTACAATTCCAGCCTCCTCATATATAACACCCCATTATTAATCCCTTAAGGAAGTTGTATCAATGAAATCCTGTATTTAAACTCAGTCAAACAATGGGGAGAAGAACTGAAAAGGCACTTATCCAAAGAAGAAGTACAAATGGCCAATAGGCATGTGAAAAAATACTAATTATCAGGGAAATGCAAACCAAAACTACAACGAGACACCATCTTACACTCGTAAGAATAGCTCATATCAAGAAATAGGCAACAACAAGTGCTGGCCTGGATATGGAGAGAGAGGAACACTTACACAGGTTTTGGGGATGCAAACTTGTTCAGCCACTCTGGAAAGCTGTGTGAAGGACCCTCAAACTACTAAAAATGGAACTACCATTTGATCTAGCAATCCCACGTCTGGGAATCTACCCAAAGGAAACAAAAACACTAATTCAAAAGGACACATCTGTACTTGATGTTTATTGCAGTATTATTAACAATAGTTAGGATAAAAAAACAACCCAAATGCCCCCAAAGAGATGAATGGATAAGAAAGTTGTGGTATATGTACACAATAGACTACTATTCATCAATCAAAAAAGACAAACATATCATTCACGGCTACATGGTGGAACTAGAAGGAATCATGCTAGCAGAAATAAGCAAGAGAGAAAAAAAAAAAGAAATACTGGATGGTCTCACTTATAGGGTATAGGGAAAACAGACAAATAAATGGACAAGAAAAATTTAAAACTAAATGTCAGCAGAACTGAAGCATAGAGCAAGAGAGGGGGAGGGGCATGAAAAAAGGGTGGGATGGGCACAAAAGTTTAAGATGATGGTTCATGGGTGACAAGGTGGTGGGAGAACCTTGAGGTAAAATAAAAGAAATAAAAAACCTCAGAGCAGAAGATATGAATCTATTCCCTTAATCATACATAGAATTACCACACTTAAAACAAAAAACAAAAATCCAGTGCAAAGTCTTGCATTGCCAGCTGTCAAAGGCACCATTCACCACTCCCTCCAATGCCTCCTGATGCCCCCTTTAATGTCTAACATATTTCCTCTGAACTAGGCTATTGGGCCCATCAAGGCTCTCAGGTGCAGTTAACATTTTGGTTTGGGAAATTGCAGGTGTTTAGCCCTCACAGGGCTTACCGCATCTTGGTGGCAGCTCTGGCATCAGAAGCCATATCAGGAGAGGCAGGAGCTTAGCTTAGTGCCCCTGGTAGCTGCTGCCCAGTGTAGAGAAAAGCATGTGAAGATTTGTAAATGAACTCTATTATAGATCACTAAAGTTATTCATGTCCTTTCTTGAGATATTAGAGAATATCAGTGATCAAAAAGTGAGAAATAAAAACCACCCATAATTTCACCAGTCAGCAAAAATTTCTGTGACTATTTTGATAAGAACATGGGTTTTATATAATATTTCACAAGATGGGTCCTCATGTTCTACAGTTTAATTTTTTGTTACTATTAAAAGTATAATGTCTTTATACTGTATAAATGTATTTTCCCCAATAATTGTCTTTTTAATGGATATATAGTATTCGGTCACACATATTCCATTACCAGGTCATACTCACAATACTGAGCAATTGGTTAAACCAACAAAAATGGGAGAAATAGCTGGTAGAATCAAACAGGCTGAGTCAGCCACAGATGTGCTATGATGTAACCAGTTTCTTATTAAAAGTGTTTCATTTTTATCTATTTTTTCTGGTAATTATAAATGAAATACCTTTTTGATGAAATAATGTTATCTACTGAGATGCTTACATGCATCCTTAATTATGTCATGAGGTTGAATTCCTAGAAGCACAGTGATTATGTCAGAGGATAAACACAGATTGGGGGTGTTGATGGAGGGGGAAGCTATCTTTGCAAACAGCTCTAGTTCAACAACTAAGACAGGTCCAATGAGCTTGCTGGAAGGACACTAGAGTTCCTTCCTCGCTTTGCTATCTATTTCACAACTTTGTCTCAGCATAGGACCAACTCCCCCAACTCCAGCAAGTCCCATTTTCACAGTGCTTGGGGCCACTAGGATAGAGGGATCTTTCGCCCCATCCCCTTCCTGCCTCTTCAAGCTTACAATTAACAAAGTATTTAAATGTATGCAAGTCACTTTGTCTGTCCTAGTCATGGTTGATTTTCTTACATGGCAAGGAGACCACAGGTCAGAACTCTAATCAAATTCCTTTCAGTGTTATCAGCCTAATAGGATACAATTCTGTGTCCCTGCATTTAATGCTCTGGATTTTAGTTGTAAAAGCATTGTTTCACTGCTTTTGTATCAACTTTCCCCTCCTGTTATACCTCCTCAACCATCCATTCTCCATTTCCACTGGGACCAAGGCAATTCTTTAAAGTATAAATCACCTGATGCCCTCCCTCACCCCACTCCCAACCCAGCTCCACTCTCCCCTTTGGGCACAACATTGCAAGAAAGCTCATGCCCACTTCAACACCTTTGGAATGCTTGCCCCTCCTGCCTGGTGTATTCTTCCCAAGATTTGCCATTACTGATGCTGTTTTGGGTCTCAGCCTTTGAAATTGCTATTTCCTCTACCCAGGACACATTTCCCCTGATTAAGAGGGTATTGATTTCCTCTTGTCTTTGAGGTCTCAGCTCAAGCATCACTTCCTTGGAGGCGACCAATCTGACCACAGAGAATTAGGTTGCCTTCTTTCTTTGTTCATGCTCAACCATATTATATGAGTTTCTTGGCATTCCGCACTGATGTTATCATGTTTTATTATCTATTTTTTTAATGAAGTATAATGCAGAGAGAGGAGATACCTGAGAATGAAAACACATACTACATACTTGTTGAGTGATTGTGGGGATGGAGAGAGTAACTTGGCAAACATCAACATCAAACAAGGTCACCGTGATCACGATGTATGAGGAGGAATGTGAGCACTCTATAACGGAGTCCAAGCATTGTCAAACCAACACTTTCCCGGCTGATAGAGTGACGGTTGCTTCTTCACCAGCTGTAGCTGTACCCTAGTCTTTCCTATTATCTATACACTTACTAAGGTCCCCAGCCAGAGAATCACCCCTGCCTCCCACCAGCATCCAACTCACAGTCATGCCCCATTTTTAGAAATCTCCCCCCCAGGCAGCTCATGTAAGCCTGTATGCTGCAAATTTTCCTACCATCTCTACCAAGGATGCCCACGGCATCCTCACAATGAGTAATAAACTCGAATTGTTTAACTGCTAGAGTGTCGTTGGTAGCCTCTGGTTGAAGTGCAACAACAGTGGGAAAATAATAATAAACAACCACTTTTTCTTGGTAACTACTATATCTCAGACACCATTATTTCCACTAAAACAACACTGGATCACAGGTATTATAAATTCTGATTTGAAAGTTGAGGATACAGAGTTGAAATCTGGTAAGTCCCTTCCCAAGGTCATAGAGTGAATGGGGGAACCTGTCATTTGATCCTGTGAATCTTGGTTTTCTCATTACTGCATTGTTTCCTTTTTCCTCTCTATAGAAACCATGTGAATGTCTCTGAGTTAGTTATGATGAGACCCACGATAAAATACCCTCTGCTAATTGCTCCATTTGAGATGATCAGCACGCCTGCTGATTATTCTAGCAAATGTTTGTGTTATAGATTTTGCTCTGTCTCTCCACCTCACTGCTGTCTGGAGTTTCAGGCACAACCCCAAGCACACAGACTATACATATCCTTAGACAATTGTTCAGAGCTCTGAATTTTGGAGAGTACCATTGCGGAATAGAGAAAGTGTTTAAGACAGATTTGTGGGAAAGGTTGTGATACAATACAGGCTTTCATATGAGAGAGCTCATGAGCTTTCTGAATTTTGTTCTTTAAATATTGTCTCCTATTTCTTGTTTTTGAACTATTACCATTGAGTTATTCTGAATTAACTGCTTTTCCAGTAAATGAAGACCCCTGGTTGTTGACAAATGAGTGAATGTATAGACTGACTTAGCAAATGATTACTGAGTGTGAACCATGAACCTGGTCCTATCTGGCTGTTGTCACCCATGCCATCTCAAAGACATTCACATCAAGTGCTTCATTTCCTAAAGGAGCCTGCAAGAACTACTATCTCAGCAATGTAGATTAGTACTGTTGGGTTGGGCAGCACTTGAGAGCTTTAGATCCCCCCAACCTGTGATCTGAAGTTTCCGTAAGCTGGATTGATGGCACATAGACAAAACCAAACAGTTTTGTCTTGTGTGATTCTAGAACAGCCTATTGGAGAATTCCTGACATCCTTCTAAGGATCTATGATTTGAGTGTCTATCTTTTGAAGTCTTGTGTGGTTTTAAGTAGGACAGTGGCTGATGAGGTTTCTGTTTCAGAGACTTTCTGCCACTGCAGGGAGAGGAGTGGAGTGGGGATGGGGAGTTAGGTTGCAGAAGACTGTTGAGGGGGTGGCTAGAGGGATCACTGTGGGAATAGGTGGGAGGATGGAGACACAGGAATGGACAGGAGAAATAATGAGGCGCATGCAGGAGAGACTTGAACATTGATTGGTGAGTTCAGAGAGAGAAAGCACATTTCTATAGAATACTCCTCTCCCCCACATTTTACTAATCATTTTGTTGTCTACATATTTATGTATATATGTTATATATGTGTATATACATGTACATGTCATTTACATCATTACATCCCCCTGGGTTCTCCCTCCATCTTATCACTAGAATACTCTTTACTTGTGTTTCACCGTAAGCTGAACCCCACATTAATTTCTACCTTTCTCTATGGTAAAATTTTTAAGTGCACAATGTGGTGACATTAATGATGGGCGCAGTGTTGAAGAGCCTATCTCACATCTCTAATAAATGCAACTTTTACCAGTTGACTAGCAACTGTCTATGTTCCTTCCTCACCAGTGCCTGGTAACTTCCATTCTACTTTCTGTTTCCATGGACTTGACTACTTTAGACACCTCATGGGAATGGAGCCATCCAATATTTGTTCCTTTCTGACTGCCTGATTTCACTTCACATAACAGCTTCCAGGTTCATTCATATTGAGTTACATGGCAGGATTCCTTCTTTTTAAAGTCTGGATAACATTCCATTTTACGGGCTTTACCCATTATTTAATGACAGATGTCACCATTGTCTAATGACAGATGTACCATTAGACAATTAGTACTAAACTCTTACAGATCAAAGTATATATATTGAATTTATATTGAATAGTCATGGAATGTGTGCAAAGAGGACAATCAAGGATGGTTTATATGTTTCTGGCTTGAGCTGCTTAGTTGAGGAATCATAAAGCTAGGTGGGTAACTGGGTGAAGCTTTGTTTTACTCATCAGACCTATCTTAAGCTGAACACACTCCCTTTTCTCAGCACTTTATTGACATTAATTCATTTAATCTTTATTGCATTGCTATGATGCAATAAAGCTTAATAATAAGCTTACTTATTATCCCATGGAACAGATGAGGAAACCTGGGACAGAGGGGTCAAGTAAGAAAGAACCCAAGGTCACAAAATCAACAAATGAGACTTGACTTTCAAATTTGTGCTCTCAGTGGTTACACATCACAGCCTTGTAAAGGCTAATGTCAGAATCAAACCCGCATGAACTCCAAACTACTGGTGGGAAAGAAGGGGTACCTGGCACACTTCAAGGACAGTCAAGGGAGTTCGTATATTATTTTGACTTTGATTTAATTTGGTTTCAAGCACCACAATCAAGAAACAGTTTCATCATCCTCGTCTCTTACAAAAACGACAAAAAAAAAAATGGTGGTGGTTTTCTGATGGAGGCTCTGATGGGGTTTTAAACATAATTATTTTAGGCCTGTTTATCCATAAAGAGCCTTACCAATGGTGTGTGATGATTTATCTCTATGGATTAAATGTCACAACTGAGGAGCTGTGATCTAAATCATACATTCACGAAGACCTTGAAAGCTGCTGCAAGGTCTCCCAGCTGCACGCACCAAAACCGGCCACCGTTTGCTAAGTTTGCCTTTTATTGTCATGTACCTGAAATTACATGTGGAATACATTACTCATAGCTTCTGGGTTTGATAGACATTTAAAGGGACCAAACTCTTTCAAAGAAAGATCAAACTTTATCAGTCCAGGTGAATTTAAAGATTCATAATTGATGGGTAACCGCAGACTGCTTTGAATAAAGCACGGAGGCTTCCAAGCCAAAGAAAACAGACAAGCAACTGGGCATGTTGCGACACGCTGTTTGACATATATATTTTAAAGGCCCTTGGAAAAATACACCAAGCATGGGTCATCCTCATAAATCCTAACACAGAGGAATATACACAGGGAGACATTCCCAGAATGGGAAAAACCAATGGAATGGAATTTCAGTTGAGAGCTTTTGTTCCTTTCTTCCTTACACATTTTATTTGGCAATAAACTTTCTGGCATGTGGGATAGGCCTCCTTGACTTCTCACTGATGACATTTGGGGTCAGATAAACCTTTGTGGTATTGGGGGAACATCCTGGGTACCCTAGGATTTTGAAGAACATCTTTGGCCTCCTCCTACCACATGCCAGAAACTCCAGCTCCTGACCACAGGAACTGCCTCCAGACATTGTCAAGCATCTTGCGTCAAGCATCATCTGCACTGGACTGGAGCGGGAAACCCTGCTTGAGAATAACCTCAATCTGTGGGATTGATGGTAAAAACTCATTCAGTAAAGGATTATTGCTGGGGCCTATGAGTCCACATATTTACTTCTGTAACAATATTTCTTGAGTGCCTATTATATGCCAGGCGAGGTAAAAGACTTAAAGGAGAATCATGAACAAAATACAATGAACATGGGCTATCATGTAAGGATAGGGTGAAGGCTGAGGTGAGTCTTTTGCATTAACTCGCAGAGAAATGAGATTTATAACATTCAAAGGAAAAAAAATCAAACTGTAACACTTTACAAGCAGTTTAACAGACATAGTCTGAGAATTTGTTGTGAGATGTAATAGAAGAATTTATCTCTTCCATATACCACCCCATATACATACATGAAGATAGTGTCACACTCACTCTTCTCACATTTTTCATAGGCAGTGCAAAAGGAGCTCACTAAGGAACATTGCCACCCAAATAAATCGACATTGCTAGCCTCCCTTGCAGAACTAGTGACAAAGCACCCCTAAAGAAAGCCCAGAAGCCAGTCAGTCTCTCTCCCCCAATTTCTCTCTTTCTTTCCTCCATGCAGACAGTCTGGAACTTGTAGCAGGCTCAACAATCTTGAAGGTTCAGGCTCTTTCTACCTTCTTGATCTGAAGGTTCAGGCTCTTTCTACCTTCTTGATATCTAGAGAGTAGAGGTCCTCTACTCTCTAGATATCAGTTTATGAGTTCACCCTTTTGCCCACATTTTGCCCAGCAGGACAGAAAATAGCAACTGAAGAAGAATGACCAGGGATAACACCAGAATTTTTAAAAGGGGGAGGCTATGAGGTAGCAGTGAGCCAAACCTAGTCACCTGACCAAACCTGGCTGCAAGGGAAATGTAGTCTTTGTTTGGACGTCCAGGTGCTCTGTGAGTTTTCTACCAGTGTCTGAGAGAGATCATTTTGCCTGCCCCAATCAAGGCAGGTGAAACCAGGTACAAGGCTCTTTTCATATAGTCTGAGAGGATTAATGACATATCATTGGCTGGGATGGTGACAGAGGTCATAGAGAAAAATGGAGTGAGGATGATATCAGTAGGACTAGAACATGGGTAGCTTTTGGGGGGATGTGTGGGAAACGGTGTGTACATTGTTACTAATTAGATTCTTATTTCAGAATGGATTTTGGGGTCTTACTGAATTTGGGATGGGGGTAGCTCAGGAGAAAAGTTAGATTTTGAGTATAGGGATTTGACTCATTAGATATTTCCTTGATCCTGAGGATGGCATTCTTTCTTTATTTATGTTTTCCTATGGTTGGAAGAGATCAGAGGACCTAGCACATTAATAAGGTGACTTAAACTTTACAAAGGAATTTTACATATATTAGCTTGTGGTAGTAGGGAAGTAAGTTCAGCCCTGATGTCAGACTTCCTGGCCTATGGTATGGCTGGGACTTGCATCCAGGTTTTATGAGGTCAAATGCAATGGTCTTTCCACAAAGCAACACCAACTGACCCTAACAGGATTCATCCTGATCCTTTGGCAGAATGAGTTTAGTTGCTAGAAAATCCTCATTAACCTGAGCTGCAAGGTAGGACCTCAGCTTATGTACAGAGAGGACTGGGCTATTAACGATGCCCCTTCAAATTGCTTTGAGCAATTTCTTCTACAGTGAACTAATGAGCCCTGCACTGCACTTCAGGGGAACCTCTCGCCTTGTAAGATAAAAGTCCAGCAGATCATGCTCTGAATATTAACCTTGTTAGAAAGGAAGAAAAATAAGCAATAGGAAAGATTGATTTACCCCCACATAAAGAAAATTCTTTTCAATGAGACACTAAGTATAATTCATATTTTTAGATTGAGTGTGCTTTGTACTGAAAAAAAAAATCATTGCAAACTATCATGATTCCAAGTAATAAAGGCATTGCAACATGCTTATCTCCCTGCATGGTTCTTGTATAAGCAAGTGTAATGTGACATGACAGTAGCTAGTGGTAAATTCGAGGAATCTACATCAGCCATAGTTGGCCACATTTGTCATCAGGTCTATATGGCTGGAGTTGGGAGGGTGCCCCACCATTGCTGAACTTGGGAGGGCTGCACCCCTTTCCTTCAGGTTAATGAATCTTCTGGCAGCAGAACTCCGGAGCCAAAGATTTATTGGAGAAACTACATCTGCTCCCCGAGCCAATGGAAATGGAAGTGAACAGCTACTTTCAGCGCGGGCAATGAGGTCAACAGCCTTTGGTAAAATTGGCAGGTGCATGAAGGAAGCAGTGCACATCCCCATTTACACTGGGTCAGTGGGCTTTGTCCAGAGTTCACACACATTTTCAGAGCAGGAAAGAGCCCATTCACAGAGGTGCTGAGCACATGTCATCTAGCTTTTGGCTTTTCTGTTGACTCATTGGTTTCATCTGACAAGCCTAAAGAGGCAAGCAGGACAAGTCTTGTTTCTCCATTTTACAGATCAGCAAAGTGAGGTTCTGAGCAGCTGGGTAACCAGCTGAAGAATCACATCTCAACCAATCAAGCAGCAGGAACTAGAAGTCAGGGCAACCCCTGCCTGCTCCTGTCTTACACTAGTTCGAGGACAAGAGCATGACTGACAATGAGTAGAATGAATTCTGTGATGTGAGTGTAAATTTCTCACCATTGGAAATATCCATGGAAAGACTGGAAAATTATGAGGCCAAAGAGATGAGGAAGCAAGGTTTCAAACATCAGAAGGCAGATTCAATATGATCATATTTAATTTCCCTTTGGTTAGAAAGTTCACTATTCGTAACATGGAAGAACAGAGTGCAAATAAATAAGAATCAACTACTCTAGTCTTCCAAACTGCAGAGCAATTAAATGCAGTGGTTTCCTGTCATAATGAATGCTAGGTATTTTACAAGAGGGACATTGTTTGGGTCAAGTAGCTGAAGCAAAATACTAATGTCATGGAAAAAGAAGACAACATTGACCACACTTTTCTTAGTTTTCTGAGGGGAAGTTGAAGTGGGACAAAGTGAAAATCTGGAGATCACTGTCACAGTGGGGAATAACGAATGTCAATCCTAATCAGGGAAAAGGGAGTTGTTCTAATCACCCAATGACGCTCTTCATTATTTGTCAGTAAACTAGGTCATTCATATATATTTATTTGCTTCATGCTCTTTTCTCTCTCTTTCAAATAATTTTCAGCATTGGTTTTGTGTGTGTGTGTGTGTGTGTGTGTGTGTGTGTGTGTGCGCGCGCGCGCGCGCGCGTGTATCTACTGTCTTTTAGCTTTCGGAGTATAATTCAGTGACTCATTCAACAATGATGGCAGATCTATGGCACCTGCCCAAGGATACAGTGATGAACAAACTTCCTAAAGGTGCTGCCCCTCTTCCTTAAGGAGTGGTAGTCAAAATGAGGTCACAGAGACCTACTCTGAACCCAGCACAGAACACGGACTTCTCCCACATATGAGACTACATTCTGAGTCATAAAATGACCACATGCAAATAGAGACCCTTTCTTAAAAGCCTTTATGCACACCTGGCTTTATGGAGAACTTTGAGAAGACACAATTGACCAGATTCCAATATCCTGTCCTACCATATATCTCCCATCTACATCTCCTCCCTCC
>PVHY01026795.1:0-16904 GCA_004024945.1 Uropsilus gracilis
AACAATATAACTTCCTAAAAGTATTCCAAAGCAATCTTTTACTTTGTTACTGAGACTTGACATATCAACAGGTTGCAGATTTATCCTAAGTGTAACTAAAACGTTTTGACTAATAATATAACTTCCCTTCACCAAGGTAAATTGGATTTGCTTAGAAACTTTATAGGAAAATACTTTGACCACAGGACTGCTCAGAATTTTTTACTAAATTAGAGGGCCATCTCGAAAACTCCCTTGCCTGGAGTCTGAGGACAGCACCCTTTATGAAGGTTAGTTCTCAGAAACACCCCTCCTGTGGGGGCAGAGAGCTACGCCCGTGATTGCCGTTACCTCATGGGTGCTTCCACCGCATGGGTACTACATCGCATAGGTCCCTCATTGTTGAGTCAGCTCCCACAATATATGGTCAACCAAATGAAACTGCACAAGAGGAGAATGGGGACCAGCTGGAATGGGTGGGAGGGGGAGGTGGTGGGTGACCCCCAGGGATTGAAAAGATGTGAAATATAGATAAATAAATTTAAAAAATTAAAAAAAAATAAATAGCAAAAAAAAAAATAAATAAAAAACTGAGAAAAAAAAAAGAAATTGTCTTGTAGTTCTCAGATGTGGATATGATGGTATAGTGTATGTACCAATCCAGTTAGACCCCCCCCCCCTTTTTTTTTTGCCTTTATCTCATCCCCAATGTATTTAAAGTTTAGAATTTAGTTTGTTCCCCCTGAACTGTTTTGGTCATTATTGCTTTCATTTATCTTTTGTAGCTTTCTTTTGTTTCTGATTATAAGCTTTCATCTCCTGTATTGATACGGTTACAAATAAATACCTGTTTTGTTTGCCCATACTTTAAATAGTGTTCCTCTAACAGTAGTTTAGTAGTTTTAGGGTTTTCATTTTTTTGATTTTTGCATATGCTCTGAAGATTCTCTTGATTTTGTCATTGTATGCTTTACCTAACTTCAAGTTATTTTGCTTAATTACATAACTAAAACTTATTTTATTTTGAAAAGGCAGTAAAGAGAATAGATTATTACTTTAAAAAGTGCTTCATAAAAGCTGTTTCTTTTGCTTTATGGCCTTCATTTTTTTCTGTTTATCTCTTGTAAAACTGTATATTTAAAAATCTGCACATGCATATGTCAATTTTTGTGGTCTGTGGTAAGTAGCTATGTTTTGCATTGTACCAACATGAGATGTAATCATGGTTCTGCTGTTTATTATATTGGTAGATATTCTGAACCTCTTGTCAACCTGTAAAATGGGAAAGATAGTGCTTGTCTTTCAAGCTTGTGAGGATTAAATGAAAATGAATTTAATGAAATGAAATGAATTTAATGAAATGAATTTAATGAAATGAATGAAAATGAATGTCTAAGTGCCTCAGACAGTTTATAGCTGTAGAAGTAGTATTTTCCTCAAATGGCTATTATCGCTTTTAGTCTACAAGCCATTATGTTAATTTTTAAGGCATTAACAGAGATAAAGTAGGTGAAAATAGTTGATTGAATTTTCTTTTAGTTGCTTTGCATGCTTGTTCCCTTCCTTGTTCTAGTATCTTTAGAAAGAACTTACAGATTTATGATGGAGATAATATACCAAAAAATATAAAACCCATTAGGAACCATTTGTGAAATGAGCAGAAGTTGATAACTCAGTTTTGATAGCTGGAACTAGGAAAGGCAGTAGAAATAGTTTCTACTTGGCTTGAGTTTTTTTCTGTCTTGCTAATCTAAAAGGAAAGCATGCTTTGAGAAGAGATGGACAGATTACTATGCTTAACATTTCAACTATAGGAACTCATGGAGAGCATTCCCTATTCTATAACCCCTCAATTGCCTCCAGTGACAGGGAACTCATTAGTTCCGAATGTCCCTTTCCATTAACGGATAGCTCTAGCTAATTAATGAAAAGATACTTGTTATATTGAACTGCATTTATTCTGTGTTTTCTATGGTTTTTGGCTCTATCCTTTAAAGCATAGGACTGCTTTTTAATATTTTGAAGGACCGATTCAATAAGGGTTCTTGAATATATAAATGAAGTATGGTTTAATTAAAAATTAAATTTTAAACACCTAAAATCTAAATATTAATGACTTAAAATTATGTATGTTTACATGTGTGTATGTGTGTTTGTCTGTGTGTGTATTTGAAAGAGATTAATATCAAGGAACTGCTTTTGATTATTGTAGGGATCCATAAGCCCAAAATCTAAAGAGCAGGACATGATGCCTTGGTCTTGAAACAAGAATGTCTCCCACAGGGACCTTGAGTTTTGCTTTTCAGACCTTCCAATTGATTATATTAGTCCCACCCACATTATGGAGAAAAATATATACAGTTTAACTATATTTTAACTATGTCTACAAAATAGCTGTACAACAATACCTAAGTTAACATTTGATTGAATAATTGGATACTAGGGTTGGCTAGTCAAGGTCAGACAACACTGACAGTCATTGATACTAGTACACATCTCCTGAAAGTCACATTTGATATCCAAATAGAGACCTTAATAAAATTATACTTTTGCCTAACATGATAGCAAGTGTCCTGTGGAAACATGCTAATTTTTTTCACAGAAGTGGATACAAGGTCTTTGTTCACTCTTCTTGGTATCTTCTTGGTTCACTCTTCTATAACTTACATACTACTTTGTGAAGATACCAATGTATCTTGTGTTAGATGGTAGGGAAATGAGAGGTAAGAAAACAAAAATTTTGCTTAATAAACTTGTAAACAAATTTGTAATAAATACTCCTTATATTTTTTATTTCTGTAACTGGTCATATGGTTGTAACTAGTAAACACTAGATGTGTAGTTTATGACTACCACCTTTTACCACCCATTCCATACTCTCTTTGCTTTCAGCAAGCGCCTTAGCTGGTTTTGATTCTTTGCCTGGTGGGGTGACCAAAACTTCATTCCTGAAGTGTCTGGGCCATTAGTAGTGCTGCATGAATTGGGTTGTCATAGTTTTCTATTGACTTTAATTATGGGGCATGCTAAACGAGTCATCTTAAAGGATTGCCAGTATTCCAGACTTACTCTTTCTTACTGCAGTTGTGTAATAGTCAAATTTTTCCTTGATAATCAAGTAATTACACCAGTCAGTAAAATAGTTCTCTTTTTTTGCCCATTCATGTAAAAAGAAAGGAGGAGCCCTAAGCAGTAAAATAGTTCTCTTTTTTTGCCCATTCATGTAAAAAGAAAGGAGGAGCCCTAAGTGACTGTGTGGCATTTTTATTTGCAGTTACAGTGCAATTGTTGTCTGCTAGTGGAAGCATTTCTCCTTTTGAAATTAAGACAGAACAATAGAGTATAAGGTCATGTTGACCTGAAGCAAATATTTTGCTAGCAGCTTAAGAGTAGTAAGAGTGAATGTTTAACTCTTTTCCACCCATTGATTCTGGGATCTGGGAATCCTATAGGAGAAACAACACTCTATCTTGACTGCTTCCATAGAGCACCTACAGCTTTCTCAAGAACATTTTCAACCATCTAACCAACACAGTGTGACTGAGTCTTCAAAAGACCATGTCCTTGTTCTGTTAGCTGTAGTTGCTTCAGTGGTGTGAGAACATGGTAAGACTTACAGTGTAAGACCTTTGGTGAGCCTTTGTCTGAGACATTTATTTTCATTCCTCCTCCCCACCCCCATATCACTTTCACAGACTACTGTTCACCAGCTTCTCTATTATGTTCCTTTAAGTCCCTGTCTGGGTGAATCAGTGATTGAATTTATTGAACGATAAATAAATATGTAGTAGCACTTGTGGCCATTTCTTTTTCCAAACAAATTAACAGGTAGATGTGCTGTTTGAAGTACTGTTATTTTGGGGTGGTGGTGGTGGTTCCTTCACCATTGTCTTTCAGGGATATCCCAGAAAGGGGCTTCAATGCTCCAGCTGTGTACTTTTAAATGATGCTGCATATTGTGCAGTGTTGTCTCTAATGAGGTCCAAATGCTCTCTTCTTCATTCAGTTGATGATAAGGTACTTCCCATGAGTCACAGCCCTTTTGTAGGCTGGGAGGAAGAAGGTAATGTGGTAGGAATGTAGAACATGGATTTGGGCCACTTGTTCATATCACTTGTGCTTTCTCAGCCTTTCATCTGTTTCATTTGATGATGGAGTACTGGTATGCATGCCCAACTTTTTGGTGGGTCAGACCACTCCCAGTCCTAGTGGACAACTGAGTTCATCTGGTAACTTGGTGGCCCACTGGTAAGTATTGGTTTCTACTGAGGCCCAGTAGCAACCCAAAGTCTACTTCTCTAAAGGTGAGGGTTAATCTGTGGAGGAAGACAGGACTTTGCTTGAATCCAAAGGGTCTGTCCTGTGATTAACCTAAATGGACTTGCCAAAGACTCCAGGCAGGCTCTCTATTTATTTGCCTCTGACACTTCAGACACCACTGGATATGCTGTATTGTCTCAAGTGGCAGAGCAGTTTACAGGACAGCGTGGTGTGTTACAAAACCAGCTCTTCTCTTGGGTTGTACTCTGAAAACTGCTGACTTTTTGGGTTACTTGGTGTGGTAGGTGAGTTTTATACATCAACTTGGCTAGGCTGTGATGCTCAGTTTGGTCAAATATTAAATATACATGCTGTTATGAAGGTGAATTCTAAATGCCTTTAAAATTTGTAATCAGCTGACTCTTAAGTAAAGGAGATTCTCCTCCATGGTATGGGTAGACTTCATCTAGTCAGTTCAAATCCTAACGAGGGAAAAACTGAAATTTTTGAGAAAAGGAATTTTGCCTTATAGCCATAATCTAGAAATCCTGCCTGAGTTTGCAACCTGCTGGCCTCCTTTGTAGATACTGAACTTAAGGACTGCACATTCAATTCCTGTGTGTTTCCTGCCTGTTTTAAGTAATAACTTCAGACTTGCAAGCCCCCACAATTATGTGAGCCAATTCCTTAAAATCTCTTAATGTTTATATACACAATCTCTTTCATCATAATATATTATGTATACATATATACACATACACAGTGTATGTATATTTCCATCAGTGCTGTATTTTTGGAAAACCCTGACTGATACACTTGGCAAATGGGGTGGAATAGCATACCCAGTGTTGCCACCAAAATCCAAATTCAAAGTAGAAAACCAGTTTCAGAAATCTCAGCAGCAGCTCAGAAAATGTTACCCTATGATTCTCTTTCTTTGAAACTATTCTTGGTATCTAAATCAGCACTAGTCAAAGTTCTTCAGAGAAACAGAACAAGTAGAATGTGGGGTGTGTCCATAATTTATATAGATTATTGTTAACAGCTTCTCTAGATCCACAAAGAAACTGGTCAAATCAAAGCAAATAGGAACACTACATTTGAGTAGTGGGGAAACCTGCGTTTGCCAGAGGAGCTAGACCAGTTTACTTACCCCACATCACTAACATTGTTATTATATACTCTTAGTTTTTTCTTCTCTGGTACATATTAAATGATATCCTTTAGTAAGTTTAATTTGCTTATTGCAGCTGAGCATCACTTCTTATTTTGGAGATTGTTCTTTTTTCTTACTGGTGTTTTGAAATTCTTTATTTCTGTCCTTTGGTTATAATTGTAACATCTCTTCTTAAAGTGTGGTTTGTTCTTTTATTTACTTTATAGTATGTTAATGAACAGAAGTTCTTATTGTTGGTTATGAGTTAACTGGGCTTTTCCTTTGTGGGTAAATGCTGTTTGTTTAAGAAATCCTTCCCTACCCTGATGATATTACTATGCGTTTGTTTCTAAAGCAATAGTCTATATTTCAAATTGTGTACTTTGTATTTCAAATGGAGTTTTTTAATTCATTAGGACTTGATTTTTGTGTACTTTGAGAAGTTTTGATTTTTTTTTTCTTCTGTGACTAGGTCTCCCTATGTTGCCCAGGGTAGTCCTGAACCCGCAGACTCAGGTCATCCCTAGCCTCAGCCTCCCAGGTAGCTGGGATTACAGGCGCACGCCACCATACCTGGCTATTTTTTAGAGACTAGGCCTCACTGTTGCTCAGGGTAGTCTCAAACCTGTGAACTCAAGCAATCCCTGCTCTCGGCCTCCCAATGCTGGAATTACAGGTGTGTGCCTCCATGTCTGGATACTTTTTTAAATATATGTGAATGCTGAGTCATTTTCAGACTATTTAATAAGTTTGAATTTTTTATTCTGGCTCTTAGCACGTGTCTATATTTGTGTAGCTCTGCTCTGAACTCTTATTTTTTTCCTTTGATTTACTTGTCTACTGCTTTGACAGTGCTTTTAAGTTAACTGTCATCATAGAAGTCTTAATCTTTGGTACAGCAAATTTCCTTATTTTGTTCTTATTCAACATTGACTATTTGCTCGTTTCACATATATATATTAATTTTACTGTCAACTTATTGAGTCCTATGGAAAACATGAACTAGAATAGCACTAATTCTTTTAAATTGATTTGGAGATCACTGATATCCTCATAATACTGTATCTTTCCATTTGTTTGATAGAATTTGGTATTTATCTTCATTTGTCTAAGTTTGTTTTAATGGTTCTCATATAAACTTTTATAATTTTTCCTCTAAAGGTCTTTTATATTGCTTTATTTACTCCTAGGATTTTATGTCTTAGCCTAGTTTTTTTCTAAAAAATTTTTTGAAATTGCTACTTCTTTTTCTTTAAAATGACAAATGTTCTATGTCCTTGATCTTCTGAGATATTTTTGTTTTTCAAGAAGCGTAAACTTGTAAATATTTCTTTAAACCTTTTCCCTTATGGAAATTTTAGAATGGTGCCATGAAAGCAAAACTCTTAAGTTGGATTTTGAAAATCTATAGTATGATCAGTGTAAGAAATAGGAATTGGAGAATAACCAAATTTTACTACTATTTAGTCCCTAACTTGCTCTTTCATTTATGAGGGACAACTATAGTTGCAGTTCTAAACCATGAAACTTTCTGGAGAGTTTGTTCTTATGAAACTTTCAGTAGAACATAGTGGTCTAAGGTTCAGACAAATTTGAATTAGTTTGAAAAAGTAAGTGAATCTATTTTTTGGCTTTTTCCACTACACCAAAGTCACTCTCTTTATAGCATTTTTAAGGAATAATGATCAAACTCAGACTGTTTAGTTATTCATACTGTTACATCATAAATTTCCATAAACTAAACAACTTAAAACATACAGTTACTGTCTCAAGAGTTTCTGTTGGTCTGAATTTTGACTTTTCTGGATTAGAAGCTTTTTTTGTTTAGAGTCTTAGAAGATCAAAGTCAAGGAGTTGGTTGATCTTTCTCACCTGGAGCTTGGAATCCTCTGCTACACTCAGAATGTTGGCTGAATTTAATTCTTGTGGTTATTGTACTGAGATCCTTGGTTCCTTGATACATTCTGGCCAGTTTGTTGTTCTTGACTGTGTAGTTGCTCTTTTCTTCTAGGTTAGCAGATGAATCTCTCCTTATGTTTCTGTGACCTCTTTTAAGGGTTCACTGGATGAGGTTATACTCAACCAAGGAAAATTCTCTTTTGAAGTGATTTCATAGTGAACTAATTAAAGACCGTAATTACATCTAAAAATCCTTTCTGCCATGTAATACGACACCCCATCATATTGACCAGTTCTGTTCTCATGTAAGAGAAGTGAATTAATGCAGGTGTAGACAACAGTCAACAGTGAATCTTGAGAGCCATTTTAGAATTCTGCCTGTAACATTCTGAGCCATACCTGAAAATTACTCTTCCTTGTGATTCTTCTCACCTGGATTGCTTTTTTTAAAAATTGCTTTCATTTTAAATTAATTACAAAATTGCAAATTACAAAAAATTTAGAGGTCTCATGTATCTAGCTTGATATTGAATATCCTAATTTAAAAATTCTGTGAACATTGATAATTCAATGTGTTTTTCTAGAATATATGTCCACTAATATGATTGGTGGGCCATATGCTAACCGCTGAACTGATATCCAGAGTGACTACTATTTTGTAATTAACAGCCAGGTATGAGTAATCGTTTCTCTGCATCCTTCTTAGTATGCAGTACTATTGGTATTTTAACTTTGATCATCCTAATGTGTGTTGCTATTTTCTTTGTGATTTTTTTAAATTCACTAATGCTGGTAACACTAAACACCTTTCCATAGATTTATCTGCCATTCCTATTTTTTCTTTCCATTCATGTCTTGTTCATTTTTTCTAAGTGGATTTTTATTTATTTATTTATTTATTTATTTTTTTTACTATGGATATTTTCATACAAACACAGACTTTTCGACAGTATATTGAATTCCTAAAATCAGGTTTCAGAGGTACTAAAATTTGCCTTTTTGTTTCTTTTGAATATTTCAGAGCAAATCAGAACAGATATCATGACATGATATTTAGCTGTAAATACTGTGCATTTTTATCTTACAAGGATTTTGAAAAATATAATCACCAGTATTATATTATTCTCAATTCAGCGATAAATCCTTGATATCTACTATTGACACCTAGTTATATTAGTTTTAACTTAGTATTAGTATTTTATAATATTTAATACTTAGCTTATATTGTTTTTCTTGAAGTTGTATTCTTAAAAAAAATCCTTCTGAATCAGAATTCAAATGAAGTGTGTTGCATTTAGTTTAGTTTTTGTTGCATTTCTTCCTCATCCCTCCTCGGACAATTGATCTGTTGGCGAAATTGGGTTATTTGCCCTCTACACTAATTTGGACTTAAACTGATTCATTTTCTCTTTGTGTCATTTAACTTTTGTTTTCTGTGTCCTCTCTGACTTGGTTAGATTTGGGTTTAAGTTGCATCATATCATGAGGTACAACATGTTTGCTTGCTTCAGTTTTCAGACTTTTAAGTTTGATCAGGTGGTTCAGATGTTGTCAGCCCTGTTCCTACATTTAAAAATTTCTGTTATCTTTTATCTAGTCGTAATGACCTTGATGGCTGTTGCAGAGGTTCAGTAGTCTGGTTTAGATGTGTAGAACATTGATTTTCCAATATTCCTGTGTTTATTGGCTTGACTGTCAGGAACTGAGCATCAGTGTTTGTTTTTCATGAAATGCACAAAATATAGGAAAAATGTTCTGTTTTGCTTTTCTTTTATTTACCATTTACCAAGAGTATTGAGTTGGTGCCTGAGCAGGCTACAAAAAAACACCATGAGGTATTCCATCCCCCCCCCCCCTTAATTTTTTGGTGTGTCATTTTGAATTTGTGGACTTTTGAAATGTTTTGATAATGTTTTCTTTAAACTCTCCTTTTCTGGCTATAGGTAGTTAGAAAAAAATAGATATTTGTACATTGATTTTTAAGTCTTTAATTTACTTTTAGATTTCATCATTTGCAAATAGCAGTTTTTTTATACTTTTTTTTCTTTCCTTATTGTAGTAGTATAGAATTCTAGTACTGCTTGAATGAAATGGGATAATGCAACTCTTCTGTTTTTTCCTTACATCAGAAGCAAGTTTTTCATAATTTTACCATTAAAAATGTGACTTGCCTCTGGTTCTTTTCCCGATAAACAATGTTCCCTCCTATTGCCATACATTTTATCTTGTATTAATGCTTAATTTTATGGAGTGTTTTTCTATATTTGTTCCTGTTATTATTTGAGTTTTCTACTTGTAATCAGTGTGGACATATTAACTGACTTTTTAAATGTTAAACCAGTCTTGCACTTGTAGACTAAAATCAGCTTTGCCATGATGTATTATTATCATAATTGTAGTTTATTGAATTTATTTGCTAATATTTTTAGATGTATTGTTCTCAAGTGAGGCTAGCTTTCTAATACTGAGTTTGGTTTTGATACTTTTCTTCAGCTGCTTCCATAAAATGAGTGAAGAAATCTGTTTCTGTTAGAGTTTGTGTTAGGAATGATGTCCTTTTTTCCTTGTTTATTGATAGAACTCACTAATGAAACCATATGGGGTTGGATTTATTTATTTATTTATTTAATTTTTATTTTTTTGGTGGGAAAAATTCCCAGATGGTTTAGGTTTTAGTACTTTGACGAATGTAAGGAACAGGTATTATTTTCTGTGAGAAGCTTGTATTTATAAGTGAAAACTTGAGTTGTTGGTTAAGATTGCTTACTGAATGGTTTGAGTTGAACTACTTGCCCTTTTTTGGGTTCAGTTCTTAAGATTTATGTAATAAACTTGACCATGTAAGATTTCTGAATAATGAATCTTTAAGGAATCTTCTGAGAACTCTGAGCTAGATATCTAGGTTTTGCTTTGGTTTTGCCCATTTTTATTCTGTATGTATTTCTTACTTTTTGGTAAGAAAGATCCTGTTTTTTGTCAGATATTTCACAGTTTTTATGAGAATAAACTGAGACCTCCTTTATAAACCATAGGCTATATTAACAAAAGGTATATATAAAGGTATATATAACATAAGCTATATTACCAACATGCATTCTTTAAAAAATGTTCAAGAAAGAGAGCTAGGAGAAGAAATCTTTGCCATCTTTTGCAGTCATCTGTTTCATAGGAAGTAGAAGCTATTTTATAGGAAGTGTATGTACAGAACTGACTCCACAACCCAAACTTCCTATTTCCCAGATCCTTGGTCTTTTCTTAGTTTCTTCCAATTAAATACTAGGTATTTGAGAGAGACTTGATTTCTTTTAGGTGCATAGTTGAGTGTGTCATTTCTAAGAGTTTAGGTAGAAAGGCACATGTGACTTTAGAGGGAAAAGGAATGTTAAGACTTTAGTTTCTTAAGTTACCAGTTATTAAAACTGCTGTCAAAGTAGTTATTGAATTCCCCCCACCCCAGAATTTAGACAAAGAGAACCTTGTTGTAATTCTTAGGGATTAAAATTCATTCTAATACAGTAAGAAGTCAGGCCCTGTGTAGTTGCCACATAACTTTGTATTTGAAATTCACTTGAAATTTTACTTTAAAAACCTTTACTTAGAGTTTTAGCAAAGTCTTACGTTACATTTAATATGAAAAATTTCAAACTAGTTGTGTTTGTAAACCTAAGTAATTCACAAAATCTTAATCTTTCCATGTAATTCCTTATTATCTCAAAATAGTCGAGAAAATTTGAACATTCTTAGGGCATGTATCACCTCAGAATATATAACTAAAAAAAGCTGTATGAAGCAAATCCCTTTACATTTTTTTTTTTTTTTTTTTTTTTTTTAACGGTTATCCTTCTGGGCCCAAGATCTAAACGAATAGCAGAGTTCACAGTGTCATCAGACACCGTCTTTTAAAAAATATATATCAATATAAAAAGGTTAAAGTAACAATGCCTATCATGATAATTATAATAACTTACACATAATGGTACCCCACTAATATTAATTTTATTTTGCTTATTTACTTTTTAAACAATTGAATATATTGTGTGTTCATGTTAATTTTACATTCCTTACTTTCCATGTTTCCAGTTTTAGTATTTTATTTTTACAAATACTGTGGTATTTTTAAGTAAAATTTGCCAATTTATGTCATTACTGATGTCAACTGTTATGTCATTACTAATGTTCACTGGATATCTTGTCCAACCAATATAGCACTTAGTTTAAACACTTAGGAATTAGTCTTTCCTTCCTCCCTGCTTCCTTTTACCACCCCCCCTTCTCTTCCTTTCTTCCCCTCTCACCTTATCTCTTTTCCACTCTCCCTCCATTTCCTCCCATCATCATTCCTTTTATCCCTTTAACCTTACTCCTTTTCTCTTAGAAAATTAACTTTATTTCTTAATGTCCACTAGTTTTTATAAGTATTTTTGCTCTGTTAAATTGTCTACTAAGTAAATTTCTAATATTTGTCTTTGTCATTCCAAGTTGGTTTGCTACACATTATGCCCTCAAATTCTCTTCATTTTGTTGTAAAGGGCAACATTTTCTTTTTCCATGTGACTGAACACATTTATTGTATGGATATACCACATAGTCTTCATCCAGTCCTCTATCAGTGACTTCTTAGGTTGTTTACATGTTCTAGTGTTGTCAACTTTGGAGAACATACAGTCTTTTTTTGTTGATGGTTTAAGTTCTTTAGATACTGAAGAGTGAAATTATTGGTTCACATTTCATTTCCGTTTTTACTTTAAGGAAAATCCAGATTTCTTTCCAAAATGGCTGCAGAGTTTACATTCCCACCAACAGTGTAAGGTGTACCCCTTTTTTTCTGCATTCTTTCCAGCACTTGTTGGAGGTCTTGTACTAATGTTCATTCTCCCAGATAGGAGATATCTCATTTTACCTCATCTCCCTTTTTAAAAGTAAAAGTGAACATTTTTTCATGTATTTCAGATCTGCTGCTATTTGTTAATTATTTTTTATTATTAACTATTTTTTATCTTGGATAATAACACCCTTTTAGTTGTACTATAGATAAATATTTCTCCCAATTAATAGGGTATCTTTTTACTTATATTTTCTTTCACTACTTAAAAACTTTTTTATTTGAGGTAATACAAAGTGTTTATTTTTTGCTTTTATTTTTACTTGTTATGGTCAAGTCTCCAAAAAACATCTTTATATCATGAGATGTATCACCTATGTTTTTGTCTATTTTATTGCTGTAGGTTTTATAGCTAAGATTTTAATGCATTTTGAATTTTTGTGCAAGTTAGTGATCCAACTTCATTCTTTCACATGTGGCCCTCTAGCTTTCCCAAGACCATTCATTAAAGAAACTCTCATTTACCCATTAAATAGCTGTGATTTCTTTATTATAGATTAAGTATTGATATATATATCATATATATGTGTTTATATATATATATATATGAGTTAATTATATGTAATATATAATTATATAATATATATATATATGAGTTAATTTCTGGGCTTTCAATTCTGTTCCATTGATCTATGTGTATATGTTAAACCAGTACCTTGCTGTTTTCATTAGTATTGTTCATAGTATAAAGTCATATAATCTAATTTCTCTGTTTTATCTCAGAATTGCTTTTGTTGTTTGAGACCTTTGATGGTTCCATATGAATTTTAATATTTTTGTTCAGTTTCTTTAAAGAACTTTGTGTTTTGACGATGAATGAATGAACTCTATATATTGTTTTTGGTAGTTATTTTGACTATTGATTCTCGTTCATGAGAATGTCTTTCTATCCTTATGTCATGATCTACATTTTTTGATAACTTGTTTTTTTGTATAAGTTCTGAATCTTTTTGGTTAGGTTAATTCCTAAGTATTTGGTTCTTTTTGATGTGATTGTGAATGGAATTATTTTCTTAATTTTCTTTGCTTGTTAATTGTGTATGAATTTGTAACCTGCACTTTGCTGTTTTTATGCATTGTTTTTAATAGCCTTTTAATGGCATCTTTAGGGTGTTCTGTATATATTGTCATATTTTCTGCAAGTGCTAGCGATAGTTTCACTTCTTTTACTTCCTGTTGTCTAATTGCCCTAATAAGTGGTAATAGTGGATATTCTTTTGTTGTATCACATCTCAAAGGGAACACTTTCAATGTTTTATCTTAATTATTAACTGTTGATTTGTAATGTTTGGAATGTTACGCTGAGGTAGTTTACTTTTGCCAGCATCTTGTTAAAACTTTTATCATAAAAGGTCTGAATCTTATCAAAAGCTTTCTCTATATTTACGTGATTTTTACTGTACTCTCATTAATAGAATATATTGATTGATATATGAAATCTTTCTTGATTCCCAGGGTTAAGTCCCACAGGATCATATGTAATCCTTGTAATTTATTGTTGAATTGACTTTGCTGGTATTTTTTGAAGATTTTTGCATTATTATACCATGAAGGATATAGGTCAGTATATGTTTTGGTGTTATCTTCATCTTCATTTAGTGTAATCCAGAGTAATGTTGGCATTCTAAAATGTATTAAAGGAATTCCCTTCTTTTGGAGTTTTAAAAATAAATTTGTGCAAATGGACATTAATTCTTTAAAGACTTGATAGAATTTGCCTGCAAAAGCATTTGATTCAGGGCTTTTGTTTTTGGGGAAATTTTTAATAAAGGATTCTAGATTGACTGGAAATCTCTTTATTTGTGCATTTTTATTGGGTAGTAAATATCTCCCTTCTTGCCTTTAAGATTTCTACTAAAAAGTCTGTGGGCTGCTGGCCTTGTAGGCTACTCTTTTCTCTTTTAACATTCTTACTGTTTTGTCCTTCTCATTAGCTTTAATAGTTTTATTATAGTGTGTCTTTAGAGTATCTGTTATTTTGTTTAAAACTTTTTGGGCTTCTTGCATCAGGATGTCTGGTTCATTTCCCAGATTGAGATGGTTCTCAGCAATAATTTGTTTAGATAACTTTATGCCTTTCTCTTTTCTCCTTCTGGAATCCCTCATGATATAAATGTCTTTCCACTGCTTTCATGAAAAAAAATTTTTTTTTCCTCTTTGTTGTTTTCTGCCACTGTATTTTCAAGTTCACTGGGGTACTGATGCTGGCAAGATACCAGATAGAACAATACAGGTTTTATCTAGTAACCATCAAGGATTTGAGCTTCCTAATGTGCTGCAGATACTGAGTTGTGTAGTGGGGAATTCCACCCTACCCCTGGTTGTACCCTTACAACCAGTCAAAACTGTGTATTCCCCTATCAGCCTCAGTCTCTAGACTTAGCCTGAGCACTAGATGAGACTAGTTGAGACAAGACCACAGACTAGGAGTTGTTCTCTTTGCTTTTTGAATAAGGAGCCTTATCTTAGGGTACTTGTTTTTGTTGGTAAGATCTAGGTGCTTAAACTCTAGTTAGTGCAAGCATTCAGTTATCTTGACTTGTTATCCATGGGGAGGGGAGGGAGGTAAGACAGGTCCTTCCCATATCATAGTCTTAAGCTCCTTTTTGAGGAGGCACATGTGTTCTGACATGACTCTGTGCCAGTTCAGCTCCAGCTGTTCTAAATTGGGGTTTCAGTAATCACACAGTAATTATCACACTGCACCCCTACTCTTAATAGTTCTCACATAGTGCACCCACTGTCCTGCACGCCAGCTTTGTGCACTCTTTTCTCCAGCGCAGTACTGGATTTCTGAAGTCTCCAAAGTGGGTGTGTACTGATTTAACAACAGCATCTGTACTGCTCTAACAACCACTCCTCTTGGGTTATACTGCCCAGCATTGCTGTAAAACCACTTATTACAGTTTTTGCTTTCCCTTTCTGCTGATCTGTTGCTCCTGATGTATGTGATGTTCTTCTGTCTTTACTGCAGTTTGTTAATATGCTGGGGTGATGGTGGGACATGTTCATTCTATTGAGTCTTGCAGGTCTCCTGCAATTCTTACTTGCATTGATATTTGAGATTTGAAGATTCAGTGTAGTGTGAGTTTACTTGTGGTTTCTTAACCCTGTGTAGTGTAACCATCCTTGTTGCCAACTGTATTGCATCAGACTCACCATTCTGTGTAGGTTCTTTATTGGTTCTAGCAGATACACAGGCATACCAGGAAGGACAGGCCAGGTCTTGGGCCTGGAGCTGAGGGGGCTGGGAGGCAGGCAAGCTCCCAGACCCCCAGGAAACTTCAAACTCTTTCATACTCTCTTCATACTCTGATATGGTGCTCTCTCATCCAGGGTGATGCTGCCTTTTTATCCTTTCCTCTCAGACTGAGGTGTGTGCACTTAAACGTGCACATCCCCTGGGCCACGCAATCATGTGGAGAGTACAGCACCATAGGTCAGCACCTATACAGGCTAATACAGGGGAAAAAACTGACCAATTCGCTAACTCTACACCTGGTAAGGGAATTTCTTGTTCCTACAGTGTACTGGAGATCCCTGACTGCATCCCACTTCTTCCCTGGGCATTGTCTGTTTTCCTCACCCTTCATGTGATAGAACACATTTCAGTTGTGATCATTACCTGCACATTTAGTGTCCACTCTTACTTGAGAATTTCCTTTCCTTTTCTTCTTACTTTCTGTTCCTATGAAGTTGGTTCTCCTTGAAATGATGAGACGCAAAGTGATGCATTACAGGGAGCTGCCCAGGTTTGCTTAGGGAATTTTAAAAACCTATTCATTTTTTGCAGAAAATAATTGTTGCATATTAAATGAGTCTGAAATTTTTTTACTTAGTCATTTTGATCTTGTAATTCTTAGAATTATCAAATGACAGATATCAAATAATTTTTAATTAACTTTATAGAAGTATGGGTGTGTTTTTGTTTAAATAGGGTGATTTTATAAGTGTTCATCTAAAATTGATTGTAATTTTGTTGACTTAAAGTTAACGTCAGATTTTATGCTAGTTTAGCTGTTATATAGACTTGGTCACTTTCTGTTCTGGAAAGCATTTCTTTGAAACTCATTTTATCCTCTTTACACAGGTAGAAATCACCTGCCATTAAGAAAGTTTAATTCCTTTATAAAATAAATACTGGTTTCTCTTGAATTTTATGGGTGTTAACTTTTGCGTACAGTACCATAGGTTTTCTAAAACTACTATTATTATAATTTTTCATTGATATTCACAGAAATTCATCTGTGTGAATATTTCATGAAATTTGAAGGTAAGGAAGTGAAGAACTAAAAATGTTAAGAGATTTGAAGAGTACGTTATTGGTGAAAAGTGGAACTGACATCTCATTCCAAAGTTGGTGCAATTATAAATTGTGCTGCAGTAAACATCCGGGCACAGGTGTCCTTTTGTACCCACATTGAGGTCTCTTTTGGGTTGATTCCCAGAAGAGCAATTGCTGGGTCAAATGGTAGTTCCATTTTCATTAGCTTGAGGGTCCTCCACACCCCTTTCCATAGTGGTTGAATTAGTTTACATTTCCACCAGCAGTGTAGTAGTGTTCCTTTCTCTCCACATCCTCGCCAGCAATTTGTGTTGCCTGTTCTTTGGATGTGGGCCATTCTTACTGGTGTAAGGTGGTATCTCATTGTGGTTTTGATTTGCATTTCCCTTATTACTAGCGATGTTGAGCAATTTTTCATGTGCCTGTTTGCCATTTGTATTTCC
>PVHY01026796.1:0-16903 GCA_004024945.1 Uropsilus gracilis
GGGGGAGAAGAGGAGAGGTCCCACTGCTGCTGGACAGAGCTCACCGCTCAGAGAGATGGACATGGAGACCACAGGGACCTCCTGAACAGAGGGCCGAGGCTGGGGTGGAGAAAGGACTTGCAGCAGTGAGTGCAGGGGTGAGGAGAGGGTGAGGGCGGGGCCGCCCAAGTACTCTAAGAGGAAAGGCCAAAGCGCACAGACAGAGGCTCAGCTCTGTACGGTGGCAGGGGGGACAGTGGGGCTGCTGATTCAGAGGTCCCCCACAACGTCCAGGCCCCTCAGGGCAAGCCCCACTTAATCTGAAGAGTAGAATGAGGAACAGATGCTGGGTTCAGTGGTTAGAAGCTGAGTCCCTGGGTCCCTCCCTCTTCCCAGGTACTGCATAGCCAGGCATCTTACCTGTGAAGCACACGGGGCATTTGAAGGTGCCCCCCATGCCCTCGAAGCTGTGCTCGATGAGGTGACAGAGGAGCTTGGCCGGGGAGTCGAACATCTGGTTGCACAGCTTACACTCGTGGTTGATGCCTTCCTCTGCAAGAAAAGTCACCACCAGTCAGGGACCCTGCATGCCACTCTCTCCCCACAGGAGCCCAGGGGCCCAGGCTGCCTAGGGCCAGGCCAGGGCTGGTTGGAGGCCACGGAGGCTGAGACCCAACCTGGCTGCAGATGGCCTGACCTGCAGGCATACGGCCCCAGAGGACCCCCAGTATCCAACTCCCGAAGGCGCCACTGGCTGGGTTTCTCCTGCTGGTTAAGGGACAAGCTGTGCAGGCCACGTTCAACCACTTGAACCTGGGGCCATGGCCTCCTGGAGAGGGTCCAGGATGGCATCTGCATGGAGAAGGGAGTCCAACCTCCTTGGACTTTTGAAAATCCAACAGAATAGTCACTTGGTGTGGACACTGCCCAGGGCACAGTGACATGAGCTGGGGCTGACGTGGGGACCTGAACAGACAATACGCTCGCTCCCATCTAGTAGCAGGGAGACGGACAACAAAGATGACCGGCCCAGTGTCAGGAGGGGAAGGAGGACATGAGGGCGATGAGGGCGGGGTCCGGGGCAGAGCCCTGAGGTAGGCCTATGCTGGTCAGCTTGGACGTAACCAGGGCCAGTGTTCCTGAAACTGGGGGTTGAGGGACTTGGGAACAGAGTGGGGGACAGTCAGAGAGGTTGGGGGAGCTGGTGGCAAAGCGTCTTGCCTGCTCAGAGGGCGCTGGCAGTGTGCTCTTAGATGGGCAGCCACCGGAAACAATACTGTAGCTATAAACTACAGTGTTGAAACACAAGACTGCCCAGTGGATCGGGGATGGTGGTAAATACCCTGCCTGCTTCCGTACCCAAGCTCGTTCTACCTCCCCAGCTAGAAGCGGGGGTGAGCTTTCACTCCCCCAAGCCTTCACTCAAAGGGTACTTCCCCAGCTAGAAGCGGGGGTGACCCAAGCCTTCACTCAAAGGGGCCCAGTGAAGAGCACATGCCCTCCGGCCACTTCCTGCCACTGTCCAGGTGGCACACAACCCACGTTTGGGCCTCGGCCAGAATCAGCAGGGCAGAGTTCAACTCTGGCTTCTCCATGCCCTGCGTCCTGGGCATCACGTCACGTTTGTCAGTGAGGCCCGGAATCCGTGTCCCCCAGGGCTGTGAGAGGCAATGGGGCCAGCCCCTCTGGCTGGTGTGGCCCATGGGGTATTGACATGACTGGACCCTCAGTCATCACCCCCGACTTGGAACCACTCATGCGTGATCTTGTGCCTCGGTTTCCTCTTTCCTAAAACACTCGGGGACAGATGTCCTCACCACGACACACTGGCTGGAAGGGCTGAAATCAGAATGCTGACAACAGCACCTGCTGGTCAGGACGGGAGCGGCAGGATGGCTCCTCGGTGGCTGGTGCGGATGCAGGAGGGTGTTTTCTCACAGAACAGACTCTGACCATCTGGTTCAGTAATCACACTCCCTGGCATTTACCCACAGGAGCTGGAAACTTCTGTCCACACCAACACCTGCACAGGGGCGCTTAGAGCTGCTCTCGTCTCCATCACCAGGAAGAAGTTTAGAGCAGCGCTGGATCTAACTGCCTCGCCGTGAAAAGACATGGAGGAAGCGCAGTGCACCTCACGGACTGGAAGGAGCCAACCTGAGGAGGCTACTCCTGGTGTTGTCCCACTGTTCACCAGGCTACTCCTGGTGTTGTCCCACTGTTCACCAGGCTACTCCTGGTGTTAGTTCCACTGTTCTTGAAAAGATCGGAGGCTCTGGGACACGGCTGGCAGTGGAAGGCAGAGCGGAGAGGATTGTGGGGGCAGTGGCCATACTCTGCGTACAGTGAGCATGATGAGGAGTGTGCGCGTCGTTTGTCCAATGTGCAATGCCAACAGCAAACCCCAAGTAAACCATGGACTTCAAGTGATTACGACGTGTCATTGAAGTTCATTTTTTGCAAAAAAAAAAAAGGCCCCACTCTGGTGAGGGATATAGATAAACGGGCTATGCCTGTGTGGGGACACGGACAAGGAGGGAAACCTCTGAATTTCCTGGCAATTCCATGTTCAGCCTAAAACTGGTCTTAGAAAACTGCATTAAAATGAAGCTACCACTCCCCTCTGGAGACAGCCTTCCTGTTGGTGTGAGTGTGAGCTGGGGCCACACAAGAAAGGGGCTGGGGCCAGTCCCTATCACACAGCAAGAGCTCGATAAGTGCGGCTGCCGGGCATGAGGGCTGGGATCGGAGGGAGCGAGCGCTATCTGGGACAGCCAAGGACACGCGCTCCCCTGCTCCCCCAGGGAACCGGCCGCACCAAAAGCGCCAGGTGCTCCGATTTGGCCTCAAAGGCGAGAATGAGGTAGGAAGACTCAGCCAGTGCCAAGATGTGAACACAGATGGGCTGAGGTTCCTGTTGAGTCTCTGGGTCCTGGGGCGCTGGCAGGGGCTGTTGGGGGCAGCAAGCACCCCCCCTTCAGCCCAGCCACCGCCTACCCCAGCCCCCAGGTACCCACCAGCGAGGCGCACATCCACACGTGCACGTGCTGGTGGGCCTGCCCCACATAGCCCACTGGCTGGAATCTACCGGGTGTTTGTCGTGCCCCTGGAGCCCTGGCAACTAGGCCACACGCACCCGACAGATTCAGGCAGCTCTTCCGTTCCCACCAGCAGAAAAGGAATTCATTGACAAGTTTTGGGACACAGGGCGGGCTCAGCACGCTCGCCGCACAGGCCCCACGCACGTCCTCCTGCTCCCCGTGGAGCGGCTCTCAGCATAATTAGAGATGGCCTCCAGTGTGGGGGCTGCCTCAAAAGACCCCGACACCCCTCCCCAAACAACGCCATTCAGTGACAGGCACAGAGCGAGGACAGGTTCAAGGAAGGAATGAACGAACGAACGAAGGGACGAAGACACCACTCGTATATGGCCCCTCTGTTCACATGTGGAGACACCACTTGGACACTAGTGAGGCAGAGTGTGCATGAAAATGACAAATAAGAGGTTTCTACCAGTTTACAGCATATTTTAAATTGAAGTTTATAACAAACTGAATCTCAGAATTAGTCCCGTTTGCTTGGAAAACCGTATTTCTAGAGGAAAGCATGGGTTCAGAGAATTAGACCATATGCTGAAGTAACACAGGCAGTGGGGGAGTGCTCTGAACGGGATAAACAAAGCCCTTTCTATCCTTATGTTTAGCTGCACACCACCTCCAGGCAGCCTCCCCTGACTGTACCCGCAAGCACAGCAGCTGCTGGCAGGGCACGGTGACCTCTCAATCACTGAACCATATCCGTGAGTTTCTCTGGTCCTGGCAGCCAGGCATCAGCCCCACTTGGGTCCTCGAGAGAGGCTGGGGAAAACCTCGTGGAGATGCCCCTGGGCCAGGTCCCCCAACCCTGCTCAGCCAGGGCCCGTTCCTCAGGCTGAGCTGGTAAAGGAGAATTTACTGCTCTCTGCCGAGCGGGGGCCTTTATCCACTTGGCTGTGAATGGAGATGTGCCCCTCTGAACACAAACACGGAGAGGACAAAGAAGGCTCCTGCAACTTATAAATCAGAGAAATCATGTCTGACAGTCACTTTCCGTTCTCCGAGTGCCGAGCAATTCATCAGCCGCCCCCCACCCCCTGATTCATGGATGCAGCTACAAGCAGCGCCCGCGTTCATAAATATGCGCACCGCCAGGCAGCGCGGGAGCTCCACCCCGACACGGGCCCAGGCGCTGCCACTTAGGCAAACTGCAGCCCCAAACCAGCGTGAAGGTTCCAGGCTAATGAGATCAGGAGCCGGGCCCCACGCCCAGGCCACTGGTCTCTCACATGCTCAAGACGAGGAGACACCGGGGCGAGGGGCGAGGGAGAAGGGAATTAGCCAAAGTCAAAGTGTGGGGACAGATAGTAAGGGCTGAGGGGTTCCCACAGTCCTGGGGATCCCTCACACTCGAGGCCAGACCTTTTGATTTACCAGTCTGCCTTCCGGTGGACGAGGCCCTCTGCCTATGGAAGCAAGTTCCCAGCGCTCCCTGGGGTGTCCATAACGCGTACCCCTGCCTATAAAGCCATCCATCCAGGAAAACGGGAGGAAAAGGGAGGCAGCTGGACAGTGGGGGGGGGATTGGGGGGGTGGCTGTCCTAGTTAGAGCACGCACCCCCTTCCGCGTGTGACCTGGTGCCAGCCAGCCTGGGGATGTGTCTGGCATCCGCTGCCCCAACCCGCTCATCCTCCGACGCCGACAACCTCTCATTCTGTCCCAAGTCACAGGGTCCGCAGACAGCGGCACCCTCCGAGAATAACTTTCCTGAATTATATAAGATCACACGGCGCTCGGGGACACCTCAGAGCAGAATGACAAAGCTGTCTGGGAGCCCACAGGCCCCTCCACCCCGGCGTGGGGGCTGGAAGATTTTGTGAGTTAAGACGCACAATCATTTCCTCCCCTTTTTATTCTTTTTCCCTTTTTTCTGATAGCACATGACAGGCATCCATAAGAGAGACCCGGGCAACTCAAGTGAATTATGCAGCCCCACTCATTTGTAAAGTGAAATGCAGATTTCGCCTGCCCCGCTGCATATCTTGCCTCCTGGTCCCGCCAGTGTGGGCCGGCACAGGGAATTCATTGATTTATTATGATTTTTTTAAAATAAAAATAAATAAAAACCCAAACTGCCAAACAAACAACCCAGCGAGGGCGAAAATCCCAGAGTCCCCCTCTCTGTCTTTCTCCTCTGCTCAGGAATAATAAGTGTTAATTTTACACTTCATTTCTCAAAAAAATAATAGGATGTGCTTTTGCTTAAAACCAAGTCAGCCTGCTGGAACCTTTCAGGCTGAAACTGTGTCAGCCCAAAAGAGGAGCAGAGGGCTTTGTGGAAGAGCACCGTGCCGAGATGATAGCTCCCTGTAATGTCCTCGGCACCGACTTTTGTCTCCAAAAGCATTTGATCCCTGGCAGACACATACTTATTTCCATACAGGTCTTGGGGGAAGCCAGGAGGAGAGAGAGCTGATTATCAGAATCCTGAAGGTGAAGCTCAGGTGGGCCCCACTGATGTCAAAGGCAGGCCCAGTCTCACATTTGGAGGCCATAATTTGCTGCCTGGGAGGGAGGGGCAGCAGGCTGCCGTGGGGAGTGGACAGGCCATTGTTCTGGAACTCGAAGGCACGGAGCGTGACCCGCTCCTGCCAAACCGGGGCCCTTGTCTGGCCCTTCTCCTAGTAGGGGCCCCTCCCGGAAAGCAATGGTGCCACGAATGCATTTACCTCTCCAGGACAGAAGCAGCGACTGCCCCCTGTGTGGACCTCTGTCCAGGGGTCACAATTAGCCACCTCCCTTCAGGAAGCAGCAATTAAAGGCACCAAAGTGAGACCCAGGGACACTGGATTTGAGTTCCTATTCCATCACTCACTTGCTGTGTGTGCTTGGGTAAGTTACTGAACCTCTCTGGGCTTCAGCTGCTTCTACCAGACAATGAAAAGGCTCACCACAGGGTAGGCAGTCAAGCTGACTTCTTCTGACACAGGATATTTGCCCCCAAGCAACACTCTTCCCCTAGACCATCTCCCCCATTTCATTTAGGGGTCTGCTTATATACCTCCCCCAAGCAGCGCACATCCCCATTCTTTCTTGGCCTTTTGTTTCTTTGATAGGCTTTCCACCTACTGGCTTATCACAGAGGTGGTCTTTTTTTAACTAATGTGCTAGCTTACTAGCTGTCCTGCATATTTTCTCTCTCTCTCTGTCTCTCTCTCTCTCCCACCCTCACACAAATACACACAGAGTAATAAGTTCCACAAGGGCTAGTTTGCTCTTTTCTATGCCACCAGTGCCTAGGCTAGGGCCTGATATAAGTATATGCTCAGTAAACAGGAAATGCGTAATTTATGTAAAGCACTGATTACAATGCTTGGAGCATGGGGTAGGGTGCTGGCAAAAGCTAGGTAGTATACAGTAATGCCCCCCTCCCCCCCAGCACACACACACACACACACACACACACACACACACACACTCCCAGGATCTGTTCTTGCCTTCAGGCCCTTGCTATTTAGATCCACGTCAAATGACCTGCTCCGAGGAGGTGAACGTGAGGGATCACCCTAAACTGACAGGAGAGGAAGGGACACTTAGACAGGAGGCCCTGCCAGGGGTGGCAGAGTCGGGGTTGGGGGAACATGCTATCTGCCCCCACTAGCTCTCTTGGCTTAAAAAAAAATAAGGTCACAGGACTTGAGGGCTAGAACCCAGCAAGCCACTTTCTGCTCCTTGATCATCAAAAAAATTCGGGTAAAGAGGGCAGACAGACCCACCCTCAAGTTTCCACCGCTGAGCCTCAGAGACCTCCCCGCTTCCGCCAGCACCAGCTGCAGCTGGCAGGAATGCAGAGACTTTCCCCAGGTGATGGAAGAAGGCAGCCCCCACCACTGACAGCGTGGGCCGGCCCCAGGCTGTGGCCTCATCCCCACAGCAGCAGCATATCTGCTCGTGGAAGAAATGCCAGGGCAAGATGCCTTGCCGAGCTGCAATCCCGTTACCAGCTCAGGTAATGAATCTCACCAGATTTCAATCCACAGCACCAAGGGCAGAGCCCACGGCCCACCCCAAGCATCAGGTCGTGTACGGACCCCTGAGGCTCACGGGCACAAGGTCAGACACGCACAGGGATGGGGGATGAGGACGAGGGGGAGCAGGAGGCTGGGCATCTGTCTGGACAATTGAGGTACCAAGGGGGGTATGGGGACAGGACCCCTCTGGACACCACCCCAATATCTAAGCAGCTACTGATAGGCCCAGAACAGGAAACAGACACACAGACCAATGGGGGACTCGGTCCTTTGTTCTGCAGAAGGAACAAAGACCTTTGGGCAGAAGGGAACGGGGCAAATAATGCTATCTGGGCAGGCAGATCAGGCTGCTTATTGATTTGTCATCGAATACCACCAGGAAATGGACAGAGGCCGGCTGCAGGGGGGGAGGGCAGGGTGACATTTGGGCTGGAAGGTGACAAAAGGGCAAAGGAAAAACAGGGTCTGAAGGGGGGGGTCCTTTGTGGGGGCTGGACAAGAATTAGGGAGTAGGCACATGGGGGCCAGGTCCCAGCTTGGACTCCTCAGCACCCCAGTCCTGGCTGCCCCAGAGCACTCCGTCTCTGCCCCAGGGTACCTCATCTCTGCCGGGCCAATGGGCAGCCTGGTGCCTGGGAGCTGAGGGTTGTCCCAGACCTGCAGAACAAGAGCTCAGTTTCAAAGCGTCTCTGAGGTTTGAGTCTAGAGGCATGGACCTCTGCACAAGGGCTCTGTGGTATCAGTGGGGTGGGGCTCGTGAGATCACACAGCTGTGATCACAGCTGTGAACTCACAGCTCTCACACTATTTTTCCCAAGATTGTGTTAGGAAATTCAAGAGCAGGGAAGTTTTCTAAAGTCACTTTGTGTCCAAATTCGCAGGAGATTGTGAAGTCACAAGCTAACAGCGGGAACCCCCTCTCCCCATGAGAATGGCACTGATGTGGGGTATCTTAGGAAGGGCTGCCGGAGATGCTGGGGTGGCTGGGTGACACTCCCCAAGCCCTTGTGCTGACCCCCCACACACACCTGGTGCCCCAAGGCCAGGTGCCCTGGGCCTCCCCAATACCTTCGGTTCCCCAAGACCACTCAGCCATTGCCTGAGGCACACCCCACCTCAGTCGCCCCCATTTCAGGCTCACATTTTCCTAATTAATCCTGAAGGATGGGCTGTGCCCTTCCTCCTCCCTTCGGGGCCACCTTCCCAGGCCTTTCTGGCCAGGGAGACCCATCTCGTGTCCCCCGTGTTTCAGGAAGCCTTATAAATGAGCTCTGGCAGCCTGAACCGGGGCCCCACGGGGGACACGGAGCCTCTTCAAAACAGAGCCCTGACAATTAGGCAGTCTGAGTTTTGAAAGGCTTGGGATTGATGGCATGGACAGTAAAAATATCACCTGGGGAGCTGGGTGTAGTCCTCCGAGGGTTGCCTGAGGTCAGTTGCCATGGCAACGGAGAATGAGCTCAACCTTGTAACTGACCCTTATCTTTTTTTGATCTGTGGGCCACTTGGGGCCAAGGCTTGAAATCAAGTGGAAAATAATCCGGTCACATATCAGAAAGAAAACTATTTATATTATTTACCCAGGTGCCCACCGGCATCCCCCCCCCCCCCCAGACATTGCTGACGCAACACCCACAATAACGGGATCTGAGCTGGGGCTACAGGGCGGTGGGCCTGGGCTCCCTGTTTCAGCAGAATATCCTTAAGGGATGAGGGTAGGTTGTGGAAAGAGCGGCCTCCCCTGCCCCCTCGCCATTCTCGCCAGAGGTGCGGGGCCCTCCTGCCATCAGGCATTCAGAGCCCGCCAAGGGAGTGTGCCACGTGGTCATATGCTCCAGCCTGGCGCCATCACTGGCTCTTCTCCAGGGTCAGACCAGACCCTCCTCTGCCAGAGGCATGTTCCCAGCCAAGAGGCTGGACACAGAGGCCAGGCAGATGCATGCTGCTCTCTGCACCTGGGGAGGTGAAGTGTGGGGTGTGGGGAAGGCAGACCCTCCCTCTTGGTCCTGCACCCCAGGAAGCCCTGGCTGGCTCAGCCGCCCCCGAACTCACCCTGGGGTCCTGGTGGCAAGAGCAGCCATCTGCCTGAGGTCTGTCTCCCGGACTCTGTTCTCCTAAGTTACAAGTACTTTGTCCCCTCTCTTCTCCGAAACTCAAATCAGGAGACTCCAGATGGTTCCATTGACCGACTGCTCCCCAGAGCCACGTCAGATGGATCTTAGCTAGGGGTCAGTTAAGCTTGAGGATGATTCCGGGTAAACTGCCCTTGAGATTTCCCATCACAGCAAACAGGACAGCTCAACTGACTGCCCCCCACTCACCCTTGTTCTGTCAAGATCAGCTTCTTGGGGAGTGAAGGAAAAAGACACGGCTGAGAACCAGGCAGCTTGGAGGAGCTTCCTGGCTCCGCCTCAGATGCCCAGGGTGAGGGTGACCAAGTATTGCGTGACTCAGTCCCCTTGTCTGTGAAGTGGGGAGAAGGTATCTTCCTCACCAGCACCTCTATTTTTATTTGGGGCATCTTGTGTGGAGGCATGCATCCGTGGGCATCATTGAGGCAGGGGATCTTCCAGAGTGTATGCCTACCCCCAGCCCCAGAAAGTATTTAAAGGGTCCTGAGCACTCAGCACATTGCAAGTCCTCAATCTATGTTATTTCTACCAGCAAAATACCTCTTTCTCGATCCTCTTCGACCTCTGTACCACACTCCATGTTTTCCATGGCAGAAGTCCTATCCCGATTTCAGAGCCTTTTGTTCAGTCCTGCTCACTGTAGCTTCCTGCCTCCGGTCTGCTCTGTGGACACTCCTGTGATCAAGGTCTCCCTTCCTTATGGTGCTCCTCATTCCTGACTCAACGCTCAGCAACATTTCCAAGGTGGCCCAAAGTAGAGCCTGACCTTGGTTCACGACCCAGGCCAACCCTCCCTCAGAGCCAAGCAGAGCAGAGCACTCTCTCAAGGTCCTAGAGTTTCAAGAACCTCAAACACACAGGACCTATGGCAGGATCATGGGTGGAATGAGGCCCCTTCCAGCTCAATGATGTGCGTGCACCTGGCCTGGGACCCAGCATTGAGGCACTAGGGCCTTGGATGGTTATTAAGAGCATGGACTGCCTTGTGGCAGCTCTGCTTGCAAACATCTGAAGCTGCTTGGACCGGCAGTGAGAGGCATGGGTGACCTGCAGGATACAGTGACAAGTTTTTCTGGCAACAGAGAAGTCACTAATCAGACCCCTGTCAGGTCACTAATAGATGGGAGGTGCCCCATCTCAGCAAGTTAGTGAAAAGCAGCCTTGAACCAGTCAATGACATCTTCACTGAGAGCGAAGGGGTGATCTTGGCGATCTAAAGAATTCGGCATTTCTTTGCCTGCAAATATGTAGGACTTGAGACATCCAGGATTTGCAGCAGCTTACTGAAAAAGTCATTCCCCACCCTCCTCACACACACCCCCTTCCACTTGAATAAGACCAAGACCCCCAGAGAAGCATTTGTTGCCTCCTCAAGGATCCACTAGGGGAAAACAAGCAAATTCCCCTTCCTTAACTCACCAGCACCTCCCGATGCACACCCCTGAGCTGAGGCTTGAGTTTTCCATAACAAGGCAACTGCTTAAAAATCCATCATGTTAATAATCCTCAGATTAATGGCCTCTAATAACATACAATTAACGTGACAGGCAGGCTGCAAATTCCTTATTGTCACCGACCCTGCCAGGGACACCTGAATTACCCCTGCATCCACGACAAGGGTTTTCTCTGCTGTTGACATTAGTCACCCCCCCCATCAAGATCATTTTTTTTTAAATGAGCGATAGTAATGTGTCACAAAGACAAACAGCCCCCCTGTGCAAAAAACACCACATACACAGATGCAGGGAGCACTGGTTTCCAAGTTTCCCTTCCAGGCAAACAAGAGACCATCCCTGCAGTCACTAATACTTGAAGCAACTAACCCCAGGGCTCCATTTGGAAACCATAACCCCCACCTCCTCCCCTCTGATCATGTCCACTGCACCCCTCAGCACCTTCCTGGACAGAATAAACGACAAGCTTCAGAAAAATAATAGCTCATTGCTTTCGAGAAGTTTTAAAAAGTCTGCATCTGCCCCATGCCATGGTGGTTATGGGCCACATGTGACTGTTTAAATCTAAATTAACTAAAGTTAAATAAATTCAAAATCCAGCCCCACCATTCAAGTGCTCGGGAGCAGCGTGGTGACGGCGTTGCTGGCATCGCTGGATGTGACTGCCAGCAACACGTGGGTGGGACCTCTCAACACGATAACCCCGTGCCTACAACACCTTGCAGGCACTTAATAGTGACTGAATTGTGTGTGTTTCAAAATACTGTAAAGAAAGCTTCATTCTTCTCACTCACTACCATTTACCTGTGATTGCCTTGTGTGAGGATGAGCTTGTCCCATCTGCAACTCAACCCTCCACCTTGGTACGTGGCACCACCCAGGGCAAAGGAGAAGAGGTAGACACGGGAGCTTTCAGGAGCGATGTGAGGACGTCATGCCAGCAGGTGGGTAACTCTGACAACAGGCTGTGCGGTGGGTCAGTAACAAGGGGGCATGAGCCTGCCACCCACTGTTGCTGGACTACCTCTCCAGGGTTTGCCCTCCAACCTCCCGGATCCCCCACCCCCTACATCTTCAAGAAGCATCAGAATATGGATAGAGGATACTCATCAGTGGTCAAGGCCAAGAAAGAGATCAGATACCTCCAAACTGACTCAGCCCCCTCGTTGGTAAAGACAGTGTGCGCTGGATTCGTGAGGCCTGGCTAAGGGGCCAGTGTGGTTTCTTAATCCTGCGTGTGCAGGTTCCGTCTTAAGAACCAGGTAAAAGAAAGCCAGAGTTAGTAAGAATGGCCCACATCCAAAGAACAGGCAACAAGAATTGCTGGCGAGGATGTGGAGAGAAAGGAACACTACTACATTGCTGGTGGCAATGTAAACTAGTTCAACCACTATGGAAAGAGGTGTGGAGGACCCTCAAGCTAATGAAAATGAAACTACCATTTGACCCAGCAACTGCTCTTTTGGGAATCTACCCAAGAGAGACCTCAACGTGGGTATAAAAGGACACCTGTGCCCAGATGTTTACTGCAGCACAATTTATAATCGCAAGGTCATGGAAACAACCTAAATGCCCCAAACAGATGACTGGATGGAAAAAATGTGGTATATATACACGATGGAATATTACTCATCAATTAAAAATGACAAATTCAACGATTTCATAATAACATGGATGTATTTAGAAGAAATCATATTAGCAGAAACAAGCTATAAAGAAAAAGGCAGAAACCAAATGGTTTCACTAATATATGGGATATAGTGAAAAAAAATAAACAAAAGCCTTGAGGAAAGTCAAAACAAGCTAAGCACCAAAATGAAACGCACAACTATGAGCAGGAGGGAAAGGCGGGGAAGGGGGGGGCAAATCCTTGAGATTACAGTGTTGTGAAATTTATATAGAAATTTTTTAAAAATAAAATAAAATAAAAAAAGAAAGCCAGAGTTGGAAATTCACAAGTAATGTGGAACAAATGATGCTCTCAAATCAAGGATACAGTTGTCAGGTCTTCACACGATTCCAATGATCATACCCTGTGTTGAGCTTGCTGGGGGGAGCAGTTTTTCCTTTAATTGTCAGCCCTAAGAGACAGCAAGCTCAGCTCGTCTGGCCCCCTCGGGCAGTGTCTCGGGGCAAATGTTCCCCTCCCAAAGGTTGTCCTCTTCCCGAGGGCCACCACCCAAACCCAGCCAGACTCTGGCAAGCGCAGGGCTGTAACTACTTCCTTTCTTTCTCCAACAGATGCAGGATAAGAACAAACCAGGGCGATCGGATCCCCCACGCACACATCAAACGTTAACTTGTTGATCTGTTTAGGTCCCAGAGCCCAGTCTCCCAGATGCGTAGCTGGCATGGCTTGGGCCCAGCCCCCAGTGGCCAGCCAGTCTGCCTCTGCCCACAGCCAGTTCTGTCCACCAGCTGCCCATGCCCTCCCCACCAGCCCCATCCCACCCCCACTCCCGGCCCAGGAAGGCAGCCTGATAGCCATGTTCCCACCCCCGCAGGGGCAGGGGCCAGGCAACCTGTGCTGGAGCAGGAGGTGGGCTGACTGCTGGGAGGTGGGGGTGGGGGCCACCCCCAAGCAGCCCTGCACTCTCCACGCTGGCTCAGCCGGCGGAACAGCTGCCATTAGCTCTGATGAGATGCAGTCAGTTCAAGGCCCACGCACCATGGCGGGAGAACGCCTCTCCGTGCAGCTCTGGCTGGCATCTTGCCTTTTCCCTTCTTGTGAAAGACGGCTGCATAGATACCTTCATAAGGAAGCATAGCAGCCACCGCGCAAGACCCCTTTGCTCCCCACCCTCCTGGCCCCACCAGGACCCACCAGCTGCAGCCTTTCCTCCTTTGGATGCTCTAGCACACACTGACTGGCGCGTCCTCCCAGGCTCTCCAGCATCGTTCACTCTTCCTCAAGAACCTGCAGTGGCTCCCTGTCTCCTGGTGTGAAGCTGCAGCCTCTGCCAGGCAGCTTAGGCGCCACACCAATCAGTACTCTTCCTTTCAGGCACACCCACCTCTCCCACCCCACCCCAGATCCTTGCTCAATCCTGGCTCTGTCTCAATCTGCTGCCTCCTCCCAATCACGAGTTTCCACAAGAAAGCCCTACACTGGCATTTAAGTCTTGGGTCCTAGCTGCACCCAACGCTATGGCTATGCACAGCTGGAGCCAGGGAGAGGCATCACTCAACTAATGCCCTTCTTACATGATGTGACTTTCTGTCACTTGCCACCCAGAGTTCTGGCTATTAAGTTCTGAGAACAAAAGAGCAGTTCTCTTACTTGTCTGGTGTTTCCCATTGCTCAGGACAAACACAAGGTGCTCAACAGATGCTCATCGTTTGGCTGGGTAAACCCTATGGCGCTGGCTACTGGCCACCATTCAGGTTCCCATCCACGCTCAATGCTGTCCCAAGTACTGGTCTAGGCGCAGGTTCAGGGCCCTCGGACGCCAGCAGACGCTGCTTGAGAAGTGTGTCCCTGCGTGTCAGAAGGGGCCAGGGCCTGCCAGTGATGCCCACTCACCTGCCAACAAAATGCAGTCCTAGAGCACAGGCCCTACCAGCTCATTCACTGTGTCGGCAAGTCCAGCACACACAGGGTAGCTCAGCCTCAGAGCTGGGCTCCATTTCCCCGCCTGCCACCTTACCAGCTGTGGGGTCTTGGCCCCAGCCCCCTGGTCCATTGTCACCTGCATGGGAAATGAGGTCATCATAACATCTGCTTCACAGCACTGTTGTGAGCATGGGTGGACCCCAGAGCACCGTGTGGGTATCCCACGCGCCCTCACTGCTGTGACTGAGTGTGCCAGCGATGCGCAAGAACCAGGGTAGCAGCCAAGGGAACACTGTGGCCCGAGTTGTTTACGGGTGAGGAGTGTGAGAGGCCAGGCAACGCACATGCTATGTGTGAGGATGCAGCCACACAAAAAGCCTGAAAATACTCCCAGCAGGCCCTGGAGCACCCTGGGATGCATGTAGTTTAGGGTTGGAGGCCTCTGTGGGTGGAGGGGCCTGCTGGATTGGGTGTACAGCAATCAGGCCCATTCAGGCTCATTCAAGGCCTCACTGACCCAGAGCCTAGGCTGCAGGAGCCTGGAGGGCAGAGAGGTGGGCAGAGGCCCAGAATCACTGTTGTCACCGCAGGGTTGGCTTGTTAGGAGAAGACCTCCATTTGCATTGGACGTAGCCAGGAAGGATGGGTACACACACATACACACACACACACACACACACACACGCCTTCAGAACCTCCATCTGCACTGGACACAGGAAGTCAGGACACACACACACACACACACCCCACCCTCCAGAATGAATTTTGAGGTCCCGCAAATTGAAGGAATTTCTCAACACAGAAGCTCCATCACAGCAAAGGCTGCTGTTCCCCATCCCACTGGCGAGAGAGGAAAAAGAAATCCAAAGCCCATTTCTCCACCTTCACTACACTTTAACTACACCAGCAAATACAAGGGCCCGACTTCAACGACAATTCAGAAATCAGGTGCCAAATTCTAGCCATGAGCTTGAATCCAAGTCCAAAATCAAGAACGAGTCTCCAACCCATGGGTAGGGGTGTGCCTGGTCCTATTCCAGCTGCCACCCTGCTGGTCCCTTCCATGAGCTGAGAACAGCAGGAATCCCACTCTCCACTCCCCTCCCCAGGGACTGTGGAAGGTCAGCCCGCCCAGCTTCCAGCATGGCATGAGGGTGGCAGGTGAGCCCCGCCCAGTTCACCGCACAGGACACCTCCGTGCCTTCCAGGGGCTCAGCGCTCCCAGAATGCTCTCTGTGCCCTGCTGACAAGAGATGCCTTCCAAGCACAGGCGCTTACCTGGAGGAGCACGGCCTGCCATCTCCAGCCTGGCGGGAGACACTGCCGCCTGCACCCAGTAACTGTCTCCCCACCCTCGACACCAACACTGCTGCTGTCTCTCCTGGGCATCACCCAGAGCCCTGCAAAGTGCACACAGTGGGCATGCAATCGATGCCCCCGCAGAGGACAAGGGTTCTCCGGCAACACATACTACTTAGTCCCTGTCCACAGCCCTGGGGCCAAGAGACAACTGGCCGAGACAGGGCAGCATGTTGCTTTATGCTGCCTCCACCTCACATGCTATTAAGTGGAAGTAAACAAAACCTGCTTCTTGCCACAATCCAACTCGGGTTTAGCGGGGCGGGGACTACAGTCTTGCGTGTGTACTGGAGAGGGTGCTGAAAGGACACAGGTGTGAGAGGGTCATCTCCGGGTAATCGGCAGGATCCGCTTCGTATTCTTGCGTGGTTCTTTCTCATACTCCTGTGATGGACACGGACAGCTTTCACAGCAAAAGAGAAAGCTCTTCTCATTGTAATTTTTAACCCACTGACGAATGACAAGGGCAGCCATGCCAGCTCCCCCTCTCTGGCCTAAGATCCCCATCCCTCGGGCCTTGGCAGTGGTATGCCTCGATGAAGCAGCTTCTCACCAGGTCACATCTTTGTGGGATCCATCCCCCCCCTCCCCACCTCAGCCTTGGGTGCACAGACTCAGTTCTTCCCTCTTCACAGAGGGACAGACAGGGACATTTTCAAAGCTGGACTCTCCCACTGAGTGACTTGGCAAGTCTCTCCATTTGCAAGAGGGGATACAGTTATTCCTGGTGCAGAGGCAAGCACGGAATGTGGGGTGTCAGTGCTGGGCCCTTACAAGCGTTTATGCATGCCTGCCAAGTGTATGGTTAGGTGGAAGCCACCATTGTGCCCACACGGGCACTGGGCTGCAGACCAGGCTCCTAAGGAAAGGAGAGAGCACCTGGTGTCACGGATGGTCTTGGAGTCAGATGCCAGCAGGTGCAGGGAGATGGGAAGTGGGTTTGAGTGGATGAGGGTAGACACCCCTAAGGGATACCAGGGAGGCTTATGACCCCACGCAAGGGGGTTGGCATGGGGTGGCCCCACAACCAGTTGAGACACTCCTGGCAAGCTCTGCCTCTGGCTGGAGCCAGGCGAGGGCCAGTTCACAGGGGAGGCAGCAGCTTCAAAGGCTTGTCAGGCCAGATGCAGCCTGGCCTGATCTGCGGCCTCCGCGAGATTGAAGATGACAGGCTCAGAAGGCCGGGAGGAGCTGGGTCAGAGGAAACTTGGCAAGAAGGAGGGCAGAAGAGCAGCTGGGCTCACAGGGCCTGTGGCCCCCACCCTCGGGAGGCCTCAGACAGGGATCGTCCCCTCAACTCCTCAGGGCTGTAAGGGAGCTCTCAGCGCTCGTCCTCAGAAGCTGGGGTCCCTCTGCTGC
>PVHY01026797.1:0-16901 GCA_004024945.1 Uropsilus gracilis
ACACACACACACACACACACACACACACACGGAAAACACAGAATAATTTCCAGCCAAGGAGGCTTCCAGCATTCACTCTGGCTCAGAGCTGTTTCCACTTGTGCAAAGACGAGCGCACCAATCCTATACTGAGGCTCTTTCTCAGCCCTTCCACCGGCTGCACCTGCTCCTGCACCTGCATCTCCTGTGACTATCTCTTTAGTAGCCTGTTTGCCAATCTTTCTGAATTCCTGTTTGTTCATTTTTGTATCTACATGTTTTATAAGATACATTTTTCTGTCTCATCTTTGAGGCTGAATCTTTCTATCTTGACTACTTGTCTGTCTCTCTACCTCTGCCTGCCTACCTCTGAATATGGTTCCCTGCTTCAACATTAAAGGCATGTCAGACACATCATTTTTTATGCTATGTCTGTCCCTTTCCTTTTCAGTGCATCTGTCTACTTGCATTATTCCTAGGGCCTCTATCTACCTATTTCTTTATTTGCATGTTCTTCAGTATATGTTTGCCTGTCTTGCTTTCTCTTAATATCTCTATCTGTCTTTCTGTATGTGTCTGTGTGTATCTATTTCTCAGTCTATTTTTTATTAGTCACTTCTCTCTATCTCTGCTTGTCTGTTTATATTTCTTTGTATTTTCTTTATTTGCTTATCAATCTCCCAGTCATCTCCTATCTCTATGTCTTCCAACCTTACTCTTTGACTCTCCATCTTTCTGCCTATCTGATTATTTCTTTCTATGTCCATTTTCTTTCTATGTCCATTTTTCTGCATAAACCAATAGTTCTCTATTGGTTTCTAGCTCCCTCTACCTGACTGAATAGTTCCTTCTCCCACTTTCTCTTCCTACCCCACTCCTCTCATTTTTGTGTATGTCTGTATGATCCTTTGTACATATGTTTTTCTGTATGTCTCTCTGTCTATTTTACTGTCTCTCTCTATAGCTGCCTATTTATCTTTTCTTGTTAATGCTTGTTTTTCTATGTATTATTGGTTTGTCTTTTTAATGTATTTGTTGATGTCTTTTTGATTTCTTGATCATTTATGAGTGTGAATATCTTTTAATCTGCCAGTCTATTTATCTGTGTCTATCTTTGTCTGCCTACCTATCTATCTATATGTCTTCTTTTTCCCTCCTTACATCCTCTGTTTGTAAAACATTTGGCAGTCTACCTTTTGTCTCCATCTGACTTTATATTATGAAAGAAAATATACAAGTTTGGGCACAAAGGGAAAATTACCTGCAGAGGTAAATCATCAGACCAAAGAGATCTGTTGTGCAGAAATGTGCTCCATGGTCAGCCCTCCCCTGGTATTATCAGTCAACAAGAATCCACCAAATCTTTCAATCTTAGCCTAGAGTACTTACTGCTAGAGTACTTTGCTATGTCCAACCCAATAGGCAATTTCTCTTAGATATTTATTTCTTAAAGTTCTTGCCTTATGCCTTCCTCATATATAGACTGCATTTGTCACAGATATAATGATCATCCTGAGTTAAGCATATAAATTTCATTCTGTCAGGAAACAGCAAGTGCTGGTGAAAACAAATGCTTTGTATCTCCCTTAACATGATTCCATTTTTCCTAAGAATAATTCCACCATTTCCAACACTATATTAGTTGGATGCTATCTCAACTATAGGGGAGTCAAGTGAGGGTAGAAAGCGGTATCTGGCATCATTTTCCACTACAAAGTTCTCTTCCATATTAATTCTCAATGTTTAATCTGAAAATAATTTTCGTTCCTCCTATTGTGCAATCACTTCAGACCAGGCAGGTTCACTGTAGATTCAGGTAAAAAGAAAAAGAACTTTGGAAACTTCGGTGTGTCTTTAATGCTGACATGTTTTTAATGATGAAGCAGGGGGCCATATTCACAGGCAGGCAGAGAAAGACTGAAAGACTAAATAACAACAATACTGTTGTGTGTCTATGGCCATCTAGCTGATATACATTGTTGTGCATAGAAGGCCCATCTGTTGTTTGCTGGATTTCCAAAAGGTGGAAACCATAACTGATACATATCAAGCTTATGACTATTTGTTTCTTGGAAGGCAGAAAAACAGCTGAATTAACTACTTTCCCTTACACTTTTACAGTGTGATTATTTGTAAGCCCTCAGAATCTAACTACTTGACTTTTATCTATGGTATCAATGTCTCCAACTGTCCTGCTGTTTGAATATCTCATTGAGTAACTTGGTGCCTATGAGGAATCTTGTTCAGTAATGAGTTTGAGACACCAGTTCACTAAAATCAGTGTATGTGTATGTATGTGTGAGAGAAAGAGAAAGATAAAGCTATGTCACTAGTGTGAGTGTTATGCCAGGGTCATGCAGCACAAAGATCACCTCAGGTCTGAGGGGGGGTGACAGTCTACCACTTAATGAAAGATGCCCCAAAGAATCTGTGAAATTGGTTCAAAATGGGGCAGAAGCCTCCAACCAACAAGGCACAGGAAAAAAGTGCCACTTTTACAACGCATGTTTACAACCCAGGTTCCCTCAGGTTCATACCACCTGCATATAGCAGTTGCTAGTCAAATGCAATTTTACAACAGAATTTTATTTACAAGGAAAATTAACAAAGGAAAAAATTTCCTTAAAGCCACAAGTGGTCAGTTATCTTACCCCAGTCATCATTTTTAGTCTCAAAAATCCCAAAGATACATGTCCATGATGGTGCCCCTCCAAACCTAAGGCAAGAACTCTGTAGAGTCCAGTCTTTCTTTAGCATCTTCTCTTTGCTTTGTCTCCAGCATTCCAAGCTGTTCCACTTCTCCAAGGCTCTTCAAATTTCTTTAACAAATGCTGATGCACAAATCAGCTTTTCAAATTCTTAACTATCACCAGGTAACAGCTTTCCATGCCACCTTGCTGCAGTGCCATACTGTTCACACCAGTCACTTTTCTACTGGCCATCATGGTTCCTTGCCACCAACAGCTCATTTTTTGAGGGGGCTTCTGCCCACCCTGGTCACTTGGGTTACTCTCATTTCACTGTCATCAAAACACAGACTCTCAGAGAGATAGGTAAAAAAGTCAAACAGAGTTTATTATAGCTCAGGCACTGAGGGCCCTGAGAAGAAGCAAAGAGAAGATGCTGGAGAAAGACTGGACTTTGCAGAGTGCCTGCCTCAGGTTTGGAAGTGTAAAGGGGCACCATCTTAGACATGTATTTTGGACTTTCAGACTAAACGGTAATTGGGTTAAGTAGCTGACCACTTGTGGCAGTAAGGACTATTTTTCTGGTTGATTTTCCTTGTTAATGAAACCGTGCTATTTAAATTGCATTGTGACTTTAGCAATTGCTCCATGTGGGGAAAAAGCTTAAAGAGCTTAAAGAAAAAGCTTAAAGAGTTAGCAGCAGTAGCCGCATTTAAAAACGCGCCTCTCTTTTTTCCCCTGGCTTGCTAGTTAAAGGCTTCTGCCCTATTTTGACCTGATATCAGTCTCATCTGGGGATCTTGGTACAAACTCCAGGCCAGTTCTTCAGGAGGGTCAGTAGCACAGTGCTGTTTGAGTTTGTAAAACAGGAGTGTTTGTTTGCTGAAAAGTATCCATGACAGTGAGAATTCTTTCAGGAGAATACCCACTCTCTACCTAATATATCCCCAAGTATCAGGGACCTGAATTGGCTGGATACATGAAACTGACACCCTTTCTGTGGGGCTCCTTTATACTTTGCCTCTTTCATCCCAAAGTCACTCTTAACTCCGACTCCATGCACTCCCTTTACCTGTTCCTTCTGCCCTATGGTGTTAAGACAAGGGGGAAAAACAAAGCCTAGATATTCTACCTTGTTGGAAAATGTTTACTTCTTCCCTACCAGAGTACTTCAAGTCAGTAGAACTGTGATTCATAATTGCTTTAAAGAATTCTATCGTAAGAAAGAAAGGAAAACATGCCTCCTAGCCTGTTTGAGAGTTGAAGGAATATGAGGCAACAGTCTGACTGTACTTTTGTACCTAAAGAGGTGCTTTTAGAATAGGAGATTTAAATGGACCTGCATCTTTTTTTCTTCTCAAACACAGATAGTATTAAATAAATTAGCTTGTAAGATCAGGGGATTTCTTTGAAATTATGAACAGCATTTTCTTTTAACCAATGAACTAAGTATGATAGACCCCATCCTCCTTAAGTTAACAGAAAATGTTATAAATAAACTAAACATCTTCTTGGATATACTAAGAAAAAGTAATTATACTATTTATGGGCTTATAAATTTACAAAAATAGGCAAAAATCAATGCCAAGAGAGACAAGTCACTCAAATCTAATGTTGGTTTTCCATTCTGGGTCCTCACTTCGACTATAAATTTTTAAATAAATCTCTCTTTTACTAAACTGTGAATATACTTCACAAAGATGAATATTTCAGTCAATAGGCACATAAACAAGTGCACTTGAAATTAATATGGAACCACATAAAAACCCAAATAACCAAAACTCTCCTGATTAAAAAGGAGGGAAATGGAAGTTTCAGACTTCTGGGCTTCAAACTATTCTATAAAGCCATAATAATCAAAACAGCTTGGCAGTGAACAAAACAGACACACAAACAAATGCAATAAAATCAATAGCCTAGAAACAAAACCACATATTTGTGGATATCTAATATATGACAAAGGATCAAAGTATGTAACTGGAAACAAGGAAAGTCTCTTCAGTAAATAGTGCTTTGAAAATTGGACTGCCATGAACAGAAGATTGAAATCTGAACATTATCTCATACCACACACAAAAATCAACACAAAATGAATAAAAGATTTGAATGTAAGACCTGTAATCATAAAAAAACATAGATTAAAACATGGGCAAAACACTTATGACATAAACTTTAGAAAATCTTTTTGGATTTACATTGAACAGCAAGGAAAATAAACATTTGGGGTTGGGGGCTGGGGAAAAGAAAAGTAACAACTGGGACCATATCAAATTAAAAGGCTTCTTTCTAAACAGTGAAAGAGACAGTGCCAAAGCATACATGCTATTGATTTTTTTTTTTTTTTGGTTTTAAATTTTTTTTGTGGGAAGAAAACAAGTTACATAGATAGGTATACACATTATAATGCCATAATTACAAAATTATAACCCTGGAAAATAATATATTATTTACTGATGTGATTTAAAAGTTTCAAATACCACTGGCATGGCAAACATCACTTCCAGTGTACTAATTATTATTTTGGGGAATGTGTAATGGGGAATAGGATATAAGAGTTATTCACAGAGAATGTCAACTATTTTTGTGATGGTTGCTCTTTTTTTAAATTTAATTTACAATTTTTTAAATTTGCATATATATGTGTATTTATATTTATATTATATTATTGCATTATTGTGTGCCCCAGGGTTTTCCCACTTCACTAACACCTGTTAACCATCCTGATCTTTTGTGCTCTTTACCTCCTCTGCCTTCTTCCCCCTCCTCCTCTCTTGCTCCATTTTTAGTTCCATTGGTTGTTTTGTTTTTTCTTATTCATTTGTTTGTTTTTCCCTATATCCATAATATAAGTGAGACCATCCTGTATTTCTCTTTTCTGTTTTGATTTATTTCTGCTAATATGAGTCTTCCTAGTTCCATCCATGTTGCTGCAAAGACATGTGTCTGTCCTCCTTGATTGATGCATAGTATTCCATTGTATATATATATACCACATATTTTTTTAGCCAATCATCTATTTTGGGGCATTTGGTTTGTTTCCAAATCTTGGCAATTTTAAACAGAGCTGCAATGAACACCCGTGTAAGGTGTCCTTTTGAATTAATGTCTTCATGTCCTCTGGGTAGATTCCCAGTAGTGGGATTGTTGGGTCAAATGGTAAGTTCACTTTTAATTGTTTGAGGATCCTCCACACAGTCTTCCAAAGAGGCTAGACCAGTTTGCATGTCCACCAGCAGCGTAAGAGAGTTTCTTTTTCTCCACATCTGTGCCAATATTTTTTGTTGTCTGTTTTATTTATATGGGCCATTCTTACTAGTGTGAGATGTGTGTGATTTTAATCTCAGTGTGATTTTAATTTGCATTTCACTGATTATTAGTAATGTGGAGCATTTTTTCATATGTCTATTGTCCATTTGTATCTCCTCTTTGGTGATGTGTCTTTTTAGTTCTTCTCCCCATTTTTTGAGTGGGTTTTTGGCTTTGTTTTTGTTGAGCTGTAGGAGATCTTTGTGGATATTTGTTTTAAGACCCTTGTCACACTGATCTACTAAAATGGACATATGATCACTGAAGAAGCAATAGTGCCGACTGGCTCTCAATATCAAAGCCACTGGTAAGTGTTTACCCAAGAATTGTGAAATTTATGAACCTCTGGAAATTGGTGTCTAAATCCTGAATTCTCCAGAGTTACCACTCTAAAGTGGAAGATTCCCACCCATAAACTGAAGCTAATGAATGAATCAATGCAATGTAACTACACTTCTCTAACTGTGACTGTGTCTTGGTCAATGTATCCAGTGGAAGTGACACTCGTTCCTGTATAACAGACACTAATGGTGAAGAAATATAAAAAATTTTTTGGGGGAAGCAATTTTCTATAAATCCAAAAAGGAATCTTAGAGAACAGCAACTATCCTCTCCATGAATGCAAAAATTCTACTAGAAGGATACATGAAACATGATATTTGGTTAGCAAAATCTTTGATACCAAAGTTTTTTTTAGAAATTAAAAGCAAGTCTCTTTGTAATAGTCTTCTTTAATTCCTGCAAATAATAAGGCACATGCCCACCTTTTATAATGTGAATGTGAGTTGAGACTAAGTAGAGCATGTTCAGTATCATTACTAAATGGCTCGTGGTTATTTACAGAAAAGGAACACTGGATGAAAATTTTTCTTCTTTGGAAGGTCAGTATTGGTCTCTGATAAAGAGATTTCTTATAAGGCCTATGGTGAGGAAGGTAATACAGAAACTTATCATGAGCTCAGATTCTTTTATGTTTGTCAAGAGTAGTATATGTTCAAGAAACTTTCTTTACCCTTTATTCCTGAAGGACAGGTATTTTTCTGGGGGTAATGTTTGAATAAACATGCTTATCCAGGTATCTGAGAAAACAAGGATGTCATAATAAGGCAAGAGTATGCAAGAGTCACATTTGGCTGGGAAAAATGTGTCACTTGTGAACAAGAATGACATATGGAAATCCCAGGTCTGAGACTGAGCTCAACAGATTCTTCCTACTTCTATCTAGCTCATTCTGGATTTTCAAAGAGAGAATGAGATACATTTCTGATATTTTTCTAAAACAGGACATATTAGAATCCCTGTTGTCATGTTTACAAAGTGATGTGAATATGATTCTATTGCAACCCATAAAAGTCAGAATAGATCAATTAGATGAGCTTCATTTATGACATTCCTGACACTGTATTTGTATAGACTCAGTGACCTCTATAGATCCAGTGTCTATGTCAGCACTATTGATTGCTGCCTAGATCAAATACAATACAAATTATATATGAGAGTTTTCATCTCATAGACTCACCTGTGACCAACACTTCGAATTGTCCCTCCTCAAAGTGTATGGAGTCTTTGAAGAAACAATTATACACCCCATCATCTGAGGAGAGAATGGGATAGATCCTCAGGGTTGCCTGCCCATTGGCAATATTTTCCTTCAGAAACTTTGTCCATCCTTAGTACTGTGGCATCTGATGCTCCTGTGAAGCACCATAACGATGCACCAGGCCTGAAGGATGCTTTCGGTACCATCTCAACTCCATGTTCTGAGCATCCATCACTGGGTCAAGGTGGTAGGATAGCACAGCATCTTCCCCAGCTGAGACAGTGATAGGTGCTTTTGGTCCTATCACATGGAATTGATATGGAAGAAATTAAGAAAAGTATGGAATCATCATTAACTATGGCAGGCATGGTTATGAGTCTCAGTTCAACCAGAAAGATGAGATCAATTAATGAGTAGATTTCAAACAAGGATATTCAAATACACTAGTAACATTAAAGATAATAACATGATATAATGTCAATATACAGCGGTAATATGATCTTAAAATTTGTACTTCTCCATTTACTTAGATTTGGACTTCAATTTTATATAAATCATTTCTTTAAGTTTCATAAATTCCATGTGTTATAAAATGTTAACCTCATAATGTTACCCACTACAACTGATGTTTTGTTTAAAAAAGAACATCATATATAGCATCTTTCTATTTTAGAAAGTATTTAATAGCATATCTCTTGTACAGGTATTTAAAAACATTACTGTAGATTCTCTTTGAGTAAGCACAATATGAACAATGAGATGGTAATTACAAATCTCAAAAAAACATTTATTTTGTCTGATTTAAGCCATTGAAAAAAATCTATATAATTCTCTTTCTAGCTTCCTACTTAAATGTCTTTCTTAAGAGGTTGGGTCAGCCAATTTGAAAGATAAAGGTGAAAGATGATAATACCCCTTCTCCCCATTTCTGTGTATATTTAACCTAGCAATTTTTCACTGAAACAGGAGACCTCTTGAATATGATTGCTTCTTCCTTTTGCATGTAATCTTGGAAACAAGAATACTAACAATAGTGAATATAAATCATACTTTAACTACTATGAGAGGGGAGGGAATTAACCAAAAAAAGAGCAATTACAATTACAACATAGAAAATTGGCAAAAGGGATATTATTCAAAACATGAATGGTTATAAGAAAATTTGTAAATAGTTAGTAACCAAAAGCAGTTCAATAGAAAATTTAGTAAAAGGCACAAATGAGGACAACACAAAAAAGGACACTCAAATATAAAATAGGAAGCTAAATTAATAAATTAGAGAAATGTAGTGCTATGTCATATATACCAGTTTGACTCCCCTCTTTCCAAAAAATTTAAAGTAGACAGTGAATTGTAGTTGCTTGCAATAATATGGGGGTAATTAGTATATTCCTGAAAAAGATAAAAGAATGTAGATTAATATCCAGGCTCTGGAATATCTTAGAACAGCTTTAAATTTTATAAAATTTAGAATGTTAAAAAAACTAGTCCAAAATGTTGTCAGGCCAAATCCTCTAAAATCTAATATATAACAGTTTAATATATAAACTAATTCAGTTGCTCTCAAAAGTGTAAATTTAAATTAACCAATATGAAGTTTACTGATGAGCACTAATAATCTACATGATGAGACTTCCCAGACTTTCTCAAAAAAACTTGGCTTTACCTGAAGTATTCCTTTTTTTTTTTTTTGCAAATAAACTTGTCCTACCCTCTTTCTGATGATTAAAATTTATTCATGTACTACTTCTTGTAACACCTTTTTACATGTTATATGGGATGCTGCCTCATTTCCTATATCATCTGATTTAGAAAAGACACTTACAACATGGTGGAATAGAGACCAAATTTAATCTCTTTGCTAAAAATAACTTTGAAAAAAAGGGGGAGGACGTTGTGAGCTCCCCCCAAATCTCACACTCTTTAACTGGATATCAGCACATCACCAGCGAAATCAAAAGTCTGAGTAAAATGCCAACCTTCAGACATCTCATCACACTGAGAAGGGCAACCTAAAAAGACCTGGCTGCCATTATATCCACTGATTCTCTCACCACCAAATCCTAGCCAGATATTTTCATTGGTATTGGAACCCTCAGAGACTCTTGAATAACCCTAGGCTAGAATCTTTGAGTTTAGAACCTGCAGCTGGCTTCCTGGGAAAGGAGAAACTCTCTCCCATCTCCAGCCACAACTTGGAGGAATAAAAAGAGTTTAACTTGGAAATTCAATTCACAGCATTGACTGGACCAAAACACTGGCCACAGATCCATGGAGGTATCAGAGTGCTACTACTTAAAGCTTACTGTGTTTTCACTCCATTTTTCTCTCTTTTTTCCTTTTCCCCCTCTCTTCTCCTGGAACCATCACTTCAAAGAAGATAGCAGACGTTGGGAAGAGCATCCCACTCAGGCTAAAGGATCCCCTCTCCCTCCCACCACTCACAGTGGTTGAGGTTCCAACCAGCTCCTTGTGTTTGTTTTTTTATTTTACTTTTTAATATATATTTGTTTCCCCCCCTCGTCCCCTTCTTCCTCCTTCTCTATGAAATTTTTAATTCTTTCTCCTTTTTCCTTTTCTTTCCTTTTTTCTTCTTTCACTTTATTCCTGTATGCTTTTTTCCTTCTTTCTTTCCCTCATTTTTTCCACACCTCTTTTGTCTTTCCCCCTTTCCCTTCCTTTTTCTTTTCTTCCTGCTCTCTCAATCCAAAACCTAGCAGCACATAGTAATTCAACACATAAGTACATCCCACTCAAACTGAAGGCAACATCCAAATTGAATTGAGCCCCAGCTTGTGCTTGACATGCAGTGCCACATATGGGACTCTAGACTATCCTAGATTGAGGTCTTGAATACAATTCTACATACTGGGGGTTGGGCAGACATTAACTCTTGACATAGTTCACATTAGCATATGCCACAGGAGAAGTGTACCCAGGTAGGAGTTATGGGAAACCTCCAATCTCAAACCCCACCCACTTCAACATTCTTGAAGTACTGTAAGACTATTGAGAAACCTCACTCACTGGCATCAGCCAGTTGGAAGACATGAGCCCAAGGGGAAGCTGTGGGAACCTCCAACTTCCAATTCCAGTGGCCCACACACCCGGGTAGGAGTGACTGGAATTTCTCCATGCCATTGATAGTGTTCCAGAAGGAAGCTGAAAGAATAGCTTTGGGATCTGCACCCCTACTTCTATTCACAAACCTCAGCAGCCCACACACCAGGGCAGATACATGTACATACTGACAAGACCACCTAGAAATCATGATCAATAGCATTAGTGGTCCAGGAGTTCCATAAATACAACAGAACCAAAAGCAAATTATGGGAATAAAGGAAATTACAAATAATCCAGAAAACTCTCTGGGGACCAATGCCCTACAGAAAGAAAGTCATCTTGCAGAAATCAGAAAGACTGACACAGAAGAATATCTTGGCCTGACAGATAAAGTATTCAGAATCATCACAATGAAAACAACAATTGAAGCAAAAACAGAAAAGGAAATTAATGATTTGAGAAATATAGTTAATGACTTAAGGGATGAAAATAAATCTTTGAAAAAGAAAATGAAGAAACTGGAGGATGTTAACAGATAAGTGGAGGAGTTAAAGAATTCTGGGGGAAGCCACAATATAGAACAAATCAGTACTCTCAAAGATGCAGATATGAAAAGAACCAAAAAAAAAAAAGAAAGAAAAAATAAAAAGGAAAGAGACGCACAAAGGGAAAAGGATGAAGAAACACTCCAAGAGCTACCTGACACCTAAGGAAAAGAACTGTGAGCCTCAGAAACCTAGAAGGTGCATAAACTATTCAAGGAGACAATTGGAGAGAACTCACCAAACATGAAGAAGGAATAAAAATAGATGTTCAGGAATTTAGAAGTACACCAAATTCCTTTAATTTAAGAAAACTACAGCAAGAACATAACAGTTAAAGTAAATCTTCCAGAAGTCCAGGACAAAGAAAAATTAATGAAGTTGATAGAGAGAGCAGGTATGGGGAAACAGGTAACCTTTAAAGGAAAACTGATTAGGCTGACTTCTCTGAAGGAATACTATGGGCAAGAAGAGACTGGAGCAATATATTCAGTAACCTCCAAAACAAAAAATTCCAGTCAAGATTTACCCAGCAAGGCTCCTCTTCCTATATGAGGGAAAACTTAAAATGTAAACTGACAGAGGAATTAACAGGGGCAATGATTTTCAATATAATACTGAAAGTTCTACTTAGAGCAATAAGGCAAGAGAAAGATAGACAAGGACTCCAAATAGGGAAAGAAAAAGTAAATGTAATAACTTTTGCAGATGTTATGATGATAGATAGATGGATAGATAGATAGATAGATAGATAGATAGATAGATAGTAGATAGATAGTGAGCATTTTTTAAACAATAAACCAATTTAGTAAAGTATCAGGTTACTGAATCAGGTATGTTTCTTTCTCTTTTTGACTTATTTTGGCTAGCAAAATCCTTTCCAGCTCCATCCATGTTGCCATGAAGGACATGAGTTTTTTGTTTTTGTTTTTGTTTTTTTTTTTGTTGTTGTTGTTTTATCTGAGTAGTATTCCCTCTTGTAGATATGCCATTACTTTTTGTTTCCTTTTTATCTTTTGGGCATTTGAGTATTTTCCATATCCTGGCTATTGGTAATAGTGCTGCAATAAACACAGGAGTTTAGGTTTTCTTCAAAAGTAGTGTGATATTTTAATACTTTGGGTAGATTCCCAAAAGTAGAAACACTGGATCAAATGGTAACTTCATTTTTAGTAGTTTGAGGACCCTCCACACAGTTTTCCATAGTTGTTGGATCAGTTTGCATTCCCACCAGCAGTGTAAAAGTGTTCTTAAATAGAAGTTTTTTTTAAGATGATACTTAAGTGACTACAGACATGTGAAAAATTATTCAGTGTAACTAATTAAAAGGGATATGCAAATAAAAACACATTGAAATATCACATCATCCTGTGAGAATGGGCAATATCAAAAAGAATGGAAACAACAAATATATGTGAGAATGAGATGTATGAGAAAAATATATGAGAAGAAAAATATTACTCCAATCCACTTGGTGGAATTATATTCTGATACCACATTTATGGGAAAAATATGAAAATAACTGAAAAAAACTGTAAATCCCATATAGATTCATCAATAACTGCTCAGTATTTAACATTTGTAAGACTTATTCACTCTTATGTTCACAGCAGCACTGTTCACCATTACCAAGTCATGGTTGGTTCCAACCAACAATGGATGCATGGATTAAGAAAATCAGTGTAATACTACTTAACAATTAAAAAGATGAAATAGGAGGGAAGTCACCAGGCTTGGTGCCCGGCATCCCAGATGAAAAGGGGCCAGGGAACTGCAGGTCTCCACAATATTTCCACACACAAATCCCCCTCAATCTGCATGCCACAGCCACTGGACATTGAGGGAAGTCACCAGCCTCAGTGCCCAACACCCCAGGTGAACAGGGAGTGGGAAACTGTGGGAACCCATGCTTTTTATGCATGCAGGGCCTGCTGATATTACCACTACAGTGATCGGGCACTGAAGGGAGATCTGCAGACCCAGCACTCAGCATCTCAGATTGCAAGAAAACACCAACCTCAGCAACATACAACTGGTAGCAACACGCAACTGGTAGCCACAAACTTAACCAAGCAGTTCAAACACAAGACAGATTGATCCAGGACCTGGTACAAGCCTTTCTACAACCATACCAGTCAAAACAAGGGTCATAGTGTCCCAATATGTAGAGCAAGTCCAAAAGCAAACAACAGGAAAAAGGAAAAATGCAAATACTTAAGCAAGCCCTCCAGGAAACAATATACCACCAAAGGAAAGACAACTTCCAGAATCCCAAAGTGATGATATTGAAGAATTGTCTTATCTGTCAGACAAAGCATTCAAACTTGGCATGACAAAAAGCATTCAATGAGTTAAGAGAAGAAATCAAACACAATGATAGAAGCATTCAGAGTTAATAGAAGTAGAAAAATATAGAAAGAATGCATCAATAACAGTAATATAATTGATGACATGAAGAATGAGATTGAATCCCTAAAATAGAAATAGGAAGAGATGGGGATACAAATAGAGCAACAGAGGAGCTCATAAATGCAGGGAAATGTCATGAAAACAGATTAGATGAAATAGAAAAATGAATCAATTGCATTTAAAGATACCAAAATAGAGAGGACAAAGAAAGAAAAGAGGGAGAAACACAAAGGAAAATGACAGAAGGAAAAATCAGATCTCTTTCAGATACCTTAAGGAAAGAAAAAAATTAGAGCAGTTGGAATACTAGGAGTCATGAAAATTGAAGGAATATTTAAGAGAATAATGGGGGAAAAATTCCCAAACCTGAAGAAAGAAATAATGGACATACAAGAAGCCCTAAGGACACCAAACTTTAATTAAAAGGAAAACCACAGCAAGACACATTACCATAAAGTTTCTAAACATCCAAGATAAAGACAAAATAATAAAAATGTCTAGAGAAAGGAAGCAGATACCATAAAAAGGAAAACCTATTAGGCTGACTTCAGACTTCTCTGAAGTCTGAGCCATTTACTTAAAAAAACTTCAAGACAAAGATCTCCTTCCTTTATGAAGGAAAATCGAGAAACTTCTCACACAAAGTCTTCAGAAATTTGCCACTACTAAAGCTCCACTCCAAAAATCTTACAAGACCAAAATCAACAGAAGAATAAACAGGAAAAACAAAACAAAGAAGTAATTAGAACTTCAGCATGACTAAAATAATGGCAATATCAGACTGTTAAATACCAATAATAACTCTAAATGTTAATGCTCTAACCTTATCAATTAAAAGAAACAGAGTAGCAGACTAGATCAAAAAATAAAACCCACTATTCTGCTGCTTCCAAGAAACATTTTTGAAAAATAAAAATAAGCCAAGACTTAACGTAATGGGCTGGAAAACAATGCTACAGGCAAAAAGGTATGGGTAGCCATTCTTATAACAGATAGAGGAGATTTCAAACAAAAAAAAGTGGCAAAGCACAAATAAGAACACTTCTTAGTGATAAAGGGGGTAATACATCAGAAAAAAATGTAACAATTACTAACATATATTCACCAAATGAGGGAGTACCAAAATTCATCTACAACTACTAGTAACACTTAAAGCAAACCTCAGTGAAAATACATATGTGGTAGGTGACTTTAACACTCTACTCTCACCAAAGGACAGATCAAAAGGCAGAAACTACACAAGGACGTAAAAGCTCTAAAGGATGATCTAGAACACATGGACCTAATAGATAGCTACAGGACACTACACATTCAAAGAAAAAAATAAACCTTTTTTTTTCCAAATACGCATAGATTATTCTCCAACGTCAATCATATAATGCATCACAAAACAAATATTAATAAATACACAAAAATTTAACACAATCTCCAAAATTTTCCAATGGCACTATTTAAAGAGATAGAACAAAAATTACTGAAATTCGTATGGAAAACAAGAAAACTTGAATAGCCAAAACCCTCCAGACCTAAAGAAGAGGAAATAGAGGTATTACAATTCCAGACTCAAATTATATTACAAAGCCATAATAATGAAAACAGCATGGTACTAGAACAAAAACAATCAGACCAATGGAGCAGAAATAAAGCCACATATGTGAGGTCAACTAATTTAGACAAATGGGCAAAAAGCATACATTGGAAGAAGGATAACCTCTTCAATAATGGTGCTGGGAAAACTGGAACACTACATGCAAAAAATGAACATAGACAACTCCCTCACACCATGTACAGAACAAACTAAAATAGATAAAAAGACTTGGATGTAAAACCTGAAAACCCAAAATACATAGAGGAAAATATGGCCAAAACATTCCAAGACTAACACTTCAGAAATCCCTTTCAGAACATATCTACAGATGCTAAAAATTAAAAAAAAAAATGAAGGAAACAATAAACAGTTGGAACTACATGAAATTGAAATGCTTCTGTAGAGCAGAAGAAATAATAACCAAAAACAACAAACAAACAAACAAAATACCGCTGAATGGGAAAAAAATTTGCTCTCTATATAAGTGATATGAGTCTGATAAAAGATTCACAATAAATCACATGACTTAGAAAAAAACAAAGCAAAAAGAAAGGGAGATTTAAAAATAGATATATTCAAAAAGGAAATACAAATGGCCAATAGGCATATGGCAAAATGCTTGACATCACTAGTAATCAGGGAAATGCAAATCAAAACTACAATGAGATACCATCTTATACCAGTAAGAATGGCCTATATAAAAAAAGGGGGAGGGGGAGAGGGGTGGGCATCAACAAGTGTTGACATCCATGTGGAGAGAAGGAACATTTTTACACTGCTGATAGAAATGCAAATTGGTCCAGTCACAAAGGAAAGCAGTGTGGAGGACCCTCAAACAACTGCAAATGAAACTACCATTTGATCCAGCAATCCCACTTCTGAAAATCTACCCAAAAGACACCAAGATACTAATTCAAAAAGACACCTGTACTTGGATGTTTATTGCAACACTGTCTACAATAGCCAGGTTGGAAACAACACAAATGTCCCCAATCTGATGAATGGTTGACAAAGATATGGTATATGTACATGATAAAATAATATTCTGCAATCAAAACTGACTAATATGGCAGTTCTGCATTTTGCAACTGAAAGAAGCCTTCCCAGCCAGGTTCAGGCCGAACTGAGTGCATTTGAACTGGGGGTGCCTGGCCAGCGGTCTTGAGCGCCAGAAGCCTCCACTTCAGGGCCCAGCTTACGCGGGCTGAGGCACACGGCAGCTGAGTCTCACAGGCGACAGGGAAACATAAGTCCCTCGCATCGCACCTCACCAGAAGCTGGGTGAGAGCTCCGCGGAAGTCAGGTGAGGTCTCCTCCCTGACCGTCCCCTCAGGCAACTGTGGGTCGCTAAGGCAACGGTCCTGGGACAAAAGGCGCAGTTCTGAATTTTGCAGCTGAAAGAAGCCTTCCCAGCCAGGTTCAGGCCGAACTGAGGGCGTTTGAACTGGGGGTGCCTGGCCAGCTGTCTTAACTGCCAGCAGCTTCCACCCCAAACCCAAAAGTGCCGGCGCCGCAACGGCACCGTCGCAAACTCAGAAATCAAGGATACTCACTACCAGAAGCACATAGGCAAAGTTATCCACAACTATATAGATTTCAACATGCCTAATACTAGAGCAGTAGTCACCCAATATGTAGAGCAGATCCAAAAGGAAAACACAGGAAGGAGGAAGACCATAAATACTCAAGCAAGCCCTAAGAAAAATAACTCCCCACCAAAGGATAAACAACCTGAAGAAATCAACTTGGATGACATGGAAGAAATGCTCCATATGTCAGACAAAGAA
>PVHY01026798.1:0-16903 GCA_004024945.1 Uropsilus gracilis
GTGAAATGGGCTCATATCCTTTTCTACCCCATGAAGTGTAACACAGAGAGATTTCATCTATAAACATCAACGTACAGGGAAGTCCTTATAGATACATGCTGTACCCTTTGTAGTGTGATTGAATTCAGAAGGTTTCTCGCTGAAAGCACTCCCTGTTGGATTGAAAGGCCTACATTAGCATGAATTTGAATGAAATGGGTTAATAACAAGTGGGATAAATCATGACTTAAGATCTGTGTGTGATATGGACTTATATCCTTTTCTACCCCATGAAGTGTAAAACATAGAGGGATTTCATCTATGATCATCAACGTAAAGAGAAGTCACGGAAAGATATTTACTACACACTTTGGAGTCTGATTAATTTAGGAGGTTTCTCCCTGAAAACACTTACAGTTTGCTTGATAGGCCTAAAACAGCAGGAATTTGAATGAAAAAAAGATTAATAACTAGTGGGAGAAATCATGACTTAAGATCTGTGGGTGATATGGACTTAGATATTTTCTACCCCATGAAGTGAAAAACAGAGAGAGATTTCATGTATAAACAACAACGTACAGGAAGTTCCATAAAGATATATACTGCACCCTTTGAAGTCTGATTGAATTCAGTAGGTTTCTCAGTGAATGCACTGAGGTTTGTCCTGAAAGGCCTAAATCAGCAGTAATTTGAATGAAAAAAGTGTTAATAACAAGTGCGAGAAATCAAGATTTAAGATCTGTGGGTGTTACGGACTTATATCCTTTTCAACCCCATGAAGTGTAAAACAAAGATTTCATCTATGCTCATCAGGCATGGAGAAGTCACAGAAAGACTGTACTGCAACCTTTGTCTTCTTTTTTTTTATTTTTTATTTTTTATCTGTTTTTTAAAATTTTTTATTTATTATTATTATTTTTTTAAATATATATTTTTTATTTATATATAAATTTCACAACTTTGTAATCTCAAGGGTTTGCCCCCCCTCCCTCCCCTCTCTTCCCCTCCTTTCCCTCCTGTTCATAGTTGTGCATTTCATATCGGTGCTTAGCTTGTTTTGACTTTCCTCATGGCTTTTATTTATTTATTTTCTTTTTTTTTCCACTATATCCCATACATTAGTGAAACCATTTGGTTTCTGTCTTTTTCTTTATGTCTTGTTTCTACTAATATGATTTCTTCTAAATGCATCCATGTTGTTATGAAGTCGTCCAATTTGTCATTTTTAATTGATGAGTAATATTCCATCATGTATATATACCACATTTTTTTCATCCAGTCCTCTGTTTTGGTTGTTTCCAAAACATTTAGGTTGTTTCCATGACCTTGCAATTATAAATTGTGCTGCAGTAAACATCCGGGTACAGGTGTCCTTTTGTACCCACATTGAGGTCTCTTGGGTAGATTCCCAGAAGAGCAATTGCTGGGTCAAATGGTAGTTCTATTTTCATTAGCTTGAGGGTCCTCCACACCCCTTTCCATAGTGGTTGCACTAGTTAACTAGTTTACTATATATGTGTGGTTTTATTTCAGGACTCTCAATTCTGTTCCGTTGGTCTGATTGTCTGTTTTTGTACTAATACCAAGCTGTTTTAAGTATTATGGCTTTGTAGTATAGTTTGAAGTTTGGAATTGTGATACCTCCATTTTCTTTTTTTCTGGTCAGGAGGTCTTTTGATATATGGGGTCTTTTGTTATTCCATACGAATTTCAGTAATTTTTGTTCTATCTCTTTAAAGAATGTCATTGGAATTTTTATTGGAATTGCATTGAATCTGTAGATTGCCTTGGAAGGATGGTCATTTTGATAATATTAATTCTTCCAACATGAACAAGGAATGTTTTTCCATTTCCTTATGTCTTCTTCTATCTCTTTTTGGAGCATTTTTAAATTTTCTTTGTATAGGTCTTTAACATTTTTTGTTAGGTTTATTGCCAAGTATTTAAAATTTTTTTGGTGCGATGGTGAATGGGATGGTTTTTCTGATTTCTTCTTCCTCTGCTTCACTTTTCACATATAGGAAAGCCACTGCCTTATGTGTGTTGATTTTGTATCCAGCTACCTTACTGAACTGGTCTATTATTTCAAGTAATCTTTCTGTGGATTATTTTGGGGTTTTCTAAATAGAGAATCATGTCATCAGCATATAATGATAGCTTCAGTTCCTCTTTGCCTATTTGTATCCCTTGTATGTCTTTCTCTTGCCTTATCGCCCTGGCTAGGACTTCCAGTACAATGTTAAAGAGTAGTGGGGAAAGTGGGCATCCTTGCCTGGTTCAGATCTCAACTGGAATGATTTCAGTTTTTCCCCATTTAGGATGATATTTGCCAAAGGTTTGTTATAGATGGCTTTTATTATGTTGAGGTAAGTTCCTTTAATCCCTAATTTTTCAAGGGCTTTTATCATGAATGGATGTTGGACTCTATCAAATGCTTTATCTGCATCTATTGATCACCCTTCGTATTCTTATTGAATTCAAGAGGTTTGTCACTGAAGACACTATCCTTGGCATGAAAGGCCTAAATCAGCATATATTTGAAAGAAAAAAGTGTTAATAAAAGGGGCGAGAAATCATGATTTAATTCTGTGGGTGATATCGAATTATATCCTTTTCTACTTGATGAAGTGTAAACTGTAGAGCGATTTCATCTATGGTCATCAAAGTAAAGAGAAGTCACAGTAAGATATAAAATGCAATCTTAGGAGTCTGATTGATTTCAGGAGTTTTCTCCTTGAAAACACTGCCTTTTGGCATGAAAGTCCTAAATCTGCAGGAATTCGAATGAAAAAAGGGTTAATAAAAAGTCGAGAAATCATGACTTAAGATCTGTGGGTGCTATGGATTTATACCTTTTTCTAATCCATGAGGTGTAAAACATGTATAGATTTCATCTACAATCATAAACGCACAGGGATATTCCATGAAGATATATACTGCACCCTGTGGAGTGTGATTGAATTCAGAAAGTTTCTCGTTGAAAACACAGCCTGTTGGCCTGAAAGGCTTAAATCAGCACGAATTTGAATGAAAAAAGGGTTAATAACAATTGGGAGAAATCATGACTTAAGATCTGTGGGGGATATGGACTTATATCCTTTTCTACCCCATGAAGTGGAAAATATAGACAGATTTCATCTATGATCACTAATGTACACAGAAGTCACAGAAAGATATACACTGCAAATTTTGGAGTCTTGATTGAATTAAGGAGGTTTCTCCCAGAAAACACTTACAGTTGGCTTTAAAGGCCTAAATCAGCAGGAATTGAAATGAAAAAAGTGTTAATAACAAGTGGGAGAAATCATGACTTAATATCTGTGGGCGATATGGACTTACATCCTTTTCTAACACAGGTAGTGTAATACAGAGAGAGATTTCATCTATGAACATAGAAGTACAGAGAAGTCACAGAAAGATATATACTTTGGAGATATACAAGCTTTGGAGTCTGACTGAATTCATGTGGTTTCTCGCTGAAAACACTGCCTATTGTTCTGAAAGGAATAAATCAGAAATTATTTCTATGAAAAAATGTTTAATAACAAATGGGATAAATCATGACTTGATTTGTGCTTGATATGAACTTATAAGCTTTTCTACCCCATGCACTGTAAAACTTAGAGAGATTTCATCTATGATCATCAAAGTACAGAGAAGTCACAGAAATATATAGACTGCACCCTTAGGACTCTGATTGAATTCAGGATGTTTCTTGCTAAAAACACTGCCTGTTGGCCTGAAAGCTTTAATCAGCTGGAATTTGAATGAAAAAAGGGTTAATAACATGTGGTAGAAGTCATGACTTAAGATCAGTGGGTGATATGAACTTATATACTTATCCACTCCATGAAGTGTAAAACAGAGAGAGATTTCCTCTATAAACATCAACATAATGGAAGATCCATAAAGATACATACTGCACCCTTTCGTGTGTGACTGAATTCAGAAGTTTTCTAACTGAAAACACTGCTTGTTGGCCTAAAAGTTCTAAGTCAGCAGGAATATGAATGAAAAAACGGATAATAACAAGTGAGATAAATCATGACTTAAGATCTATGGGTGATATGGACTTATATCCTTTTGTAACCCATGAAGTGGAAAATATAGACATATTTCATCTATGATCTCCAAAGTACAGAGAAGTCACAGAAAAATAAATACTGGAAATTTTGGAGTCTGATTGAATTCAGGAGGATTCTCCCTGAAAACACATTTGGCTTGAAGGCCTAAATCAGCAGGAATTTGAATGAAAAAAGGGTTAATAACAAATGGGAGAAATCATGACTTAAGATCTGTGGGTTATATGGACTTACATATCTTCTATCCCATGAAGTGAAAAACAGAGAGAGATTTCATCTATAAACATCAACGTACAGGAAGTTCCATAAAGATATATACTGCACCCTTTGAAGTCTGATTGAATTCAGGAGGTTTCGCACTGAAAGCCCTGCTTCTTGGCCTGAAAAGCCTAAATCAGTAGGAATTTGATATATAAAAGGGTTAATAACAAGTGGGAGAAATCAAGATTTAACATTTGTGAGTGTTATGGACTTATACCCTTTTCTACCCGGAAGTGTAAACATAGATTTCATTAATGATCATCAAAGTACAAGAAGTCACAAAAATTTATGTTCTGAACCCTATGTTGTCTGATTGAATTCAAGAGGTTTCTCCCTGAAAACACTTCCAGTTGAACTGAAAGGCCTAAATGAGCAGTAATTTGAATGAAAAAAAGGTTTAATAACAAGTGGAAGATATCATGATTTAAAATCTGTGGGTGAAATGGACTTACATACATTTCAACCCCATGAAATGTAAAAGAGAGGGAGATTTCATCTATAAACATCAACAACAGGGAAGTTCCATAAATATTAATACTGCAACCTTTGGAGTCTGATTGAATTCAGGATTTTTCTAAATGAAAGCAATGACTGTTGAACTGAAAGTCCTAACAGCAGGAATTTGAATGAAAAAAGGATTAATAACAAGTGGGAGAAATCATGACTTAAGACCTGTGGGTGCTATGGACTTCATTCTTTTCTACTCCATGAAGTGTAAAGCAGAGAGGTTTCATCTGTGATCATCAAAGTACAGACCAGTCACAGAAAACATATACTGCAAACTTTGGAGTCTGACTCAGTTCAGGTGGTTTCTCCCTGGAAAAACTGCCTGTTGGCCTGAAAGGAATAAATAAGGAGGAATTTGAATGAAAAAAGGATTAATAACAATTCAAGAAATCATGACTTAATCTATGGTTATAATGGACTTATAGCCCTTTCTACACCATGAACTGTAAAACAGAGAGAGATTTCATCTATAAACATCAACACACAAGGAAGTTCTAAAAAGATATACCCTTTGGAGTGTGATTGAATTCGAGAGGTTTCTGGCTGAAAACACTGCCTGTTGGCCTAAAGGTCTAAATCAGCAGGAATTTGAATGAAAAATGGGTTAATAACAAGTGGGAGAAATCAGGACTTAAGATCTATTGTATTATGGACTTATTTCCTTTTCTACCACATGAGGTTTAAAACATAGAGAGATTTCATCTACGAGCATGAAAGTACAGAGAAATCAGCGAGAGATATATACTGCACTTTTGGAGTGTGAATGAATTCAGGAGCTTTATCACTTGAAACACTGCCTATTGGCATGAAAGGCCTAAATCAGCAGGAATTTGAATGAAAAAAAGTGTTAATAACAAGTGGAAGAAATCATGACTTAAGATCTGCTGTATTATGGACTTATACACTTTACTACTGCATGAGGTGTAAAACATAGAGAGATTTCATGTATGATCATCAATTACAGAGAAGTCACAGAATTATATATACTGCACCCTTTAGAGTCTTATTGATTGAGAGGGTTCTCGCTGAAAAATCTGTCTTTTGGCCTGAAAGGCATAAATCAGCAGGAATTTGAATGAAAAAAGGTTAATAACATGTGGGAGAATTCATGACTGAACATCTGTGGATGATATGGACTTATATCCTTTTCTACCTCTTGAATTCTAAAACATAGAGAATTTCATTTTTGAACATCAAATTACAGAGAAGTAACACAAAGATATATACGGCACGCTTTGGGGTGTGATTGAATTCAGAAGTTTTCTTGCTTTAAACACTACCTTATAGTGTGAAAGGCCTAAATCAGCAGGAATTTTAATTTAAAAAAAAGGTTAATAACAAGTGGGAGAAATCATGACTTAAGATCTGTGGGTGATATGAACTTATATCCTTTTCCACACCATGAAGTGAAAAAGAGAGATATTTCATCTATACACATCAACATAAAGGGAAGTTCCATAAAGATATATACTGCACCCTTTGGATTCTGATTTATTTCAGGAGGTTTCTCGCTTAAAATACTGCCTTTTGTCTGAAGGCCTAAATCAGCAGGAATTTGAATGAAAAAAGGGTTCATAGCAAGTGGTAGAAATCATGACTTAAGAACTGTGGGTGCTATCTACTTATATATTTTTCACCCATTGAAGTGTAAAACACAGAGAGATTTCATCTATGATGATCAAAGTACAGAGAAATGACAGAAAGATATATAATGCAATCTTAGGAATCTGATTGAATTCAGGAGTTTTCTCACTGAAAGCACTGCCAGACTGAATGGCCTAAATCAGGAGGAACTTAATGGAAAAAAGGTTAATAAGAAGTTCAGGAATGCATGATTTAAGATGTGTGAGTGATATGGATTTATATCCTTTTTTACTAAAATAGTGTTAAACATAGAGAGATTTCATCTATGATCATCAAAGTAAGGAGAAGTCAGAGAAATATATATAATGCACCCTTAGGACTCTCATTGAGTTCAGGAGGTTTCTTGCTGAAAACACGCCCTGTTGACCTGAAGTCCTTAATCAGCAGGAATTTGAATGAAAAACGGGTTAATAACAAGTGGGAGAAGTCATGACTTAAGATAGGTGGGTAATATGGACTAATATCCTTTACTATGCCATGAGGTATAAAACAGAGAGAGATTTCATCTATAAACATCATGTAAGGGAACAGATATAAAGATACATACTGCACCCTTTCGAGTGTGATTGAATTCAGAAGGTTTCTCGCTGAAAACACAGCCTGTTGGCTTGAAAGGCCTAAGTCAGCAGGAATTTCAATGAAAAAAGGGTTAGTAACAAGTGGGATAAATCATGACTTAAGATCTATGGGAGATATGTACTTATATCCTTTTCTAAGCCTTGAAGTGTAAAACAGAGAGAGATTTCATCTTTGATCATCAATGTATAGAGACATCACAGAAAGATATATACTGCACCTTTTGGAGACTAATTGATTTGAGGATATTTCTGCCTGAAAACACTTCTTGTTACCTGAAAAGCATAAATCACCAGGAATTTGAATAAAAAAGGGTCAATAAAAATGGGAGAAATCATGACTTAATCTGTGGGGGATATGGATATATCATTTACTAACCAATGAAGTGTAAAACATAGAGAGATTTCATCTATAAACATCAACGTACAGGGATGTTCCATAAATATATATACTGCACCCTTTGGAGTGTGATTGAATTCAGGAGGTTTCTCGTTGAAAGCACTGCCTGTTGCTCTGAAAGGCCTAAATCAGCTGGAATTTGAATGAAAAAAAGGGTTAATAACAATTGGGAGAATTCATTACTTAAAAACTGTGGGTGTTATTGACTTATATCCTTTTCTACCACATGAAATGTAAAACATTGATTTCATCTATGATCATCTAGTACAGAGAAGTCATGGAAAGATATTTACTGCACACATTATAGTCTGATTGAATTCAGGAGTTTTCTCACTGAAGACAGTGCCTGTTGGCCTGAAAAACTGAAATCAGGAAAATTTGAATGAAAAAAGGGTTAATATGAAGTTGGACAAATTATGACCTAAGATCTTTGGGTGATATGGACATATATTGTATTCTACTCCATGAAGTTTAAGCATAGAGAGTCCATCCATGATCCTCAAAATACAGAGAAATCATGAAAGATATATGCTGGATCCTTTGGAGTCTGATTGAATTCAGGAGGTTCTCGATGAAAATACTGCCCTTGGATTAAAAGGCCTAAATGACAATGAATTTGAATTAAAAAAGTGTTAATAACAAGAGGAGAAATCATGCTTAAGGTCTGTGGACGATAAGAATTATATCCTTTGTATCCCATGAACCGTAAAACATAGAGATATATAATCTATGATCAAATACAGAGAAGTCACAGAAAGATATATACTTAACCCTTTGGAGTGTTATGGAATTCAGGAGGTTTCTCCCTAGAAACACTTCCAGTTGGCATGAAAGGCCTAAATCAGTGGGGATTTGAATGAAAAAAGTGTTAATAACAAGAGGAGAAATTATGCTTAAGGTCTGTGGATATGGATTATATCCTTTTGTACCCCACAACTGTGAAACGTAGAGAGATTTCTTCTATGATCATCAAATTTAGAGAAGTCACAGAAAGATATATACTACACACTTTGGAGTATGATTGATTCAGGAGGTTTCTCCCTGAAAACACTTCCAGTTGGCCTGAAAAGCCTAAATCAGCAGGAATATGAATGGAAAAAGTGTTAAAAACAAGTGGAAGAAGTCATGACTTAAGATCTGTGGGTGGTATGGGCTAAATCCTTTTCAATTCCATGATATGTACAACATAGATTTTATCTATTAGCACCAAAGAACAGAGAAGTCACAGGAAGATATATACTGCATTCTTTGGAGTCTGATTGAATTTAAGAGTTTTCTCGCTGAAAACAGTACTGTTGGCCTGACAGGCCTAATTCAGTAGGAATTTGAATGTCAAAATTATTGAAAACAAGTGGGAGAAATCCTGACTTAAGATCTGTTGGTGATATGGGCTTATACACTTTTATACTCCATAAAGTGTAAAACATAGAGAGATTTCATCTATGATCATCAAAGTACAGAGAAGTCACGGAACAGTATATACTGCACCCTTTGGAGCTAAATTTAATTCAGGAGGTTTCTCCCTGAAAACACTTCGAATTGGCCAGAAAGGCCTAAATCTGCAGGAATTTGAATGAAAAAAGGGTTAATAACAAGTGGGAGAAATCATGACTTTAAATATGTGGGTGAAATGGACTTATATCCTTTTCTACCCCATGAGGTGTAAAACATTTATTTTATCTTTGATCATCAAAATACATAGAAGTCACAGAAAGATATATACTGCACCATTTTCAGTCTGATTGATCAGGAGTTTTCTCATTGAAGACACTGCCTTTTGTCTGAAAGGCCTAAATCACGAGGAATTTGAATGAAAAAAGTGTTATTAATAAGTGGCAATAATCATGAATTAAGATCTGTTGATGATATGGAATTATATGCTTTTTACCTCATGATGTATAAAACATAGAGACATTTCATCTATGAACATCAAAGTCTGATAAGTCACAGAAAGATATATTCTGCACTCTTTGGAGTCTAATTGAATTCAGGAAGTTTCTCCCGGAAAACACTGCCAGTAGGGCTGAAAAGCCTAAATCAGCATTAATTTGAAAAAAAAAAAAAAAAAGGTTTTTGAATAGTGTGAGAAATCATGATCTACGTTCCGTGGGTGATATAACTTATATCCTTTTTTAACCTATGAATTGTAACGATAGAGATATTTCACCTATGATCATCAAAGTAAAGATTAGTCACAGAATGATATATAATGCAATCTTTGGAGTCTGATGAATTGGGAATTTTCTCCCTGAAAACACTGCCTTATATCATGAAAGGTCAAAATCAGCAGGAATTTGAATGAAAAATGGATTAATAACAACGGGAGAAATCATGATTTAAGATCTGTGGATGATAAAGACTATATACTTTTGTACCCCATAAAGTGTAAAACATAGAGATTTCATCTATGATCATCAAATACAGAGATTTCTCAGAAAGATATAATATGCACCCTTTGGAGTCTGATTTTATTCAGGAGGTTTCTCACTGAAAACACTGCCTGTTGGCCTGAAAGGCCTAAATGAGCAGGAATTTGAATGAAAAAAGGGCTAATATCAAGTGGAAGAAGTCATGACTTAAGATCTGTGGGGGATATGGACTTATACCTCTTTCTACTCCATGAAGCGTAAAACAGAGAGATTTTTCACCTGTAAACATCAAAGTAAGGGAAGATCCATGAATATACATACTGCACCCTTTGGAGTGTGATAGAATTCACAAGGTTTCTCGCTAAAAACACAGCCTGTGGTCTGAAAGAAATAAATCAGCAGGAATTTGAATGAAAAAAGTGTTAATAACAAGTGGGATAAATCAAGACTGAAGATCTATTGGTGATATGGAGTTATATCTTTTTCTACCCCATGAAGTGGAAAATATAGAGAGATTTCATCTATGATCACCAAAGTACAGAGAATCACAGTAAAATATATACTGCACACTTTGGAGTCTGATTGAATTCAGGAGTTTTCTGCCTGAAAACACAGTTGGCTTGATAGGCATAAATAAGCAGGAATTTGAATGAAAAAATGGCTAACGTCAAGTGGGAGAAGTCATGACTTAAGATCTTTGGGTGATATGGACTTATATATTTTCTAACCCATGAACTGAAAAGAGAGATAGATTTCATCTATAAACATCAAGGTACAGGAAGTTCCATAATGTTATATACTGTACCCTTTGAAGTCTTATTGTATTTAGGAGGTTTCTCAGTGAAAGCACTGCATGTTGGCAGAAAGGCCTAAATCAGCAGGAATTTGAAAGAAAAAAGCCTTAATAACAGGTTGGAGAAATTATGATTTAAGATCTGTGGGTAATATGGATTTATATCCTTTTCTACTCCATGAAGTGTAAACCATAGAGAGATTTCATCTCTAGTAAAGAGACGTCACTGAAAGATATATAATGCAATCTTAGGAGTCTGATTGTTCAGGAGTTTTCTCTCTGAGAACACTGCCTTATGGCATGAAGGCCTAAATCAGCAGGAATTTGAAAGAAAAAAGGATTAATAACAAGTGTGAGAAATCATGACTTAATATCTGTTGTATTATGGACTTAAATCCTTTTCTACCCCATGAGGTGTAAAACATATAGAGATTTCATGTATGATTATCAGGTACAGAAGAGACATATAATTATATATACTGCACTCTTTAGAGTTTGATTGATCAGTAGGTTTCTCACTTTAAACACTCCCTTATAGCGTGAAAGCCCTGAATCAGCAGGAATTTGAATGCAAAACAGGTTAATAACAGTGGGATAAATCATGACTTAAGATCTGTGGGTGATATGGACTTATATCCTTTTCTACCCATGAAGTGAAAAACAGAGAGATTTCATCTACATATCAATGTACAGGGAAGTTCCATGAAGATATAAACTGCACCCTTTGGAGTCTGAATGAATTCACGAGGTTTTACACTGAAAGCAATGTCTGTTGGCCTGAAAAGCGTAAAACAGCAGGAATTTGAATTAAAAAAGGGTTAATAACAAGTGGTAGAAAAAATGATAAGATATTTGGGTGATATGGACTTATATCCTTTTCCACCCCATGAAGTGTAAAACATGGAGAGATTTCATCTATGATCATCAAAGTATAGAGAAGTTACATAAAGTATATATTGCACCCTATGGAATCTCATTGATTTCAGGAGGATTCTCACTGAAAACACTGCCTGTTGCCTGAAATGCTTTAATCATCAGGAATTTTAATGAAAAAAGGGCTAATAACAAGTAGTAGAAATCATGACTTAAGATATTTGGGTGATATAGACTTATATATTTTTCTACCCCATGAAGTGAAAAACATAGAGAGATTTCATCTATGATGATCAAAGTACAGAGAATTCCAGACAGATATATACTGCACCATTTGGAGTCTGATTGATTTCAGTAAGATTCTTGCTGAAAACACTGCCAGTTGACCTGAAAATCTAATTCAGCAGTAATTTGAATGAAAAAAGTGTTAATAACAAGTGCGAGAATTCATGACTTAAGATCTGTGGGTGATATGGACTTATATCCTTTTCTACCCCATGAAGTGTGATATATAGTGAGATTTCATCAATTATCATCAAAGTACATTGAAGTCACAGATAGATATATATTGCAAGTTTTGGAGTCTGACTGAATTCAGGTGTTTTCTCGCTGAAAACACTGCCTCTTGGCCTAAAGGGCTTAAATCAGCAGGAATTTAAATAAAAAAAGGGTTAATAACAATTGGGAACCCGCCAACCTTGCCCACACCGAGGTTTTCCGTTGGAGTTCACCGTGCCACCTCCAGGCCTTTGGGAGGGACCCCTTCACCGTTATGCCCTCTGTGCCATCCCTGTGAGACTACCCCCTCAGCCAGGTTCCTCTGGGCACCCACCCAATTTTCCACACCCAGGTTAGCAGTTGGAGGTCACCACACCGCCTCCAGTCCTATGGGAGGGATCCCCTTTGTGATGCCGCCCTCTCTGCCATCCCTGGGAGTCAACTACCACAGCCAGGTTCTTCTGGAAACCTGCTCACCTTGCCCACACACAGGTTAGCCGTTGGGTGTCACCGCGGCGGCTCCAGGACTTTGGGAGGGACCCCTTTGTCATGCCGCCCACACCGCCATCCCTGGGAGTCAACCCCTGCAGCCAGGTTTCTCTGGAAACCTGCCCACCTTGCCCATACCCAAGTTAACTGTTGGAGGTTACTAGCGCCAGTGTTGCAATCAGCGCCGGCGGAAATTACTAAAGTACAGATCTACTTTCAACCTGGAATACACTCCCATCAACATGCCAACCAACACAAAATCCATGGTTTCTCAATATGTAGAAAAGGTTCAAAAGCAAAACACAGTAAGGAGAAAAACTTTAAACATGGGAGCAAGACCTACAGGAAGTAATCTACCGGCAATAAAGAGAGGGCAATCTCCAGTAAACATCAAAGAAATGATTTGCATCTCAGAAAAAGATTCATCTATTAACATGTTAAATGCACTCCAACAATTAAGAGAAGAATTAGAAAAAAAGAATAACAGTATTTTAGTAGCCTTTAGTAGCCTAATAGTAGCCTAATGCACTAAGGGAGGAAGTAGAAACATATAAAAAGGAAAGCATCATTATGCATAACCTAATCAATGAACTAAAGAATGAAATGAAAATGAATCCCTAAAATTGAAATTGAAAGAGATTCAAGATTTAAAGGTTGCAATAGATGAGCTCCAAAATGCACAGAAAAGTCATGGCAGTAGAATAGATGAAATAGAGGAACGAATCAGCACACTTGAGGATACAGAAATAGAGAGGACAAAGAAAGAAAAAGAGAGAGAGAAACAAAGTAGGAGGACTGAAGACAAGCTCAGAGATATGTCAGATTCCTTAAGGAAAAGAAACATAAGAGTAATAGGAATCCCAGAGGGAGAGGAGAGAGTTATGGGAACTGAAAGGCAGTTCAAAACAATAATAGGGGAGAACTTCCCCAATCTGAAGGAAGAAATGAAAGTAGACATAGAGGAAGCCAAAAGGACACCAAACTACTTTAATGAAAGAAAAGCCACAGCGAGACACATCATCGTAAAACTTCCTAGAAGCCAAGATAAGGAAAAAATAATGAGAATGGCTAGAGAAAAGAAACAGATAACCTACAAAGGAAAATCCATTAGACTGACCTCATATTTTTCTGAAGAGACACTCCACGCAAGGAGAGAATGGAGTCACATCCACAAAAAAACTCCAAGAAAAAATGTGCGAGCCAAGAATACTCTACCCTGCAAAGCTATCCTTCTTCTACGAAGGAAAAATTAGAACATTCTCCGACAAGCAAAGTCTCCAGAAATTTGCTACCACTAAACCCCCACTCCAAGAAACTTTGCAGGAGGCCACAAGACCAAAATCATAAGAAGATCAAATACAAGAAACAAAAACACAAAATAAACCCCAAGTGACCACCAGGAAACCATTAGAAATGCAAATATCAATAATCACCCTAAACGTCAATGGTCTAAACTCAGTAATCAAATGACGAAGAGTTGCATACTGGATCAGAAAATAGGACCCGACATTCTGCTGCCTCCAAGAAACACACCTGATCGCTAAGGATAAGAATAGACTGAAGGTGCAAGGCTGGAAAACTACACTACAAGCAAACGGCCACACAAGAAAGCAAGAGTTGCCATTTTTGTATCAGACAGAGCAAACTTCATTTTAACAAAATGACAAAAGATAAAGACGGCCACTACATCATGGTTAAAGTGTCAATCCACCAAAAGACATAACAGTAATCAACATATATGGACCTAATGAGGGAGCACCAAAATGCATAAAACAACAACTAGTAGAACTGAAATCAAATATGGATGAAAATACATACATGGTAGGAGATTTTAACACGCCACACTCAACACAAGACAGATAAACAAAGCAGCAACTACACAAAGAAACAAAAGCTTTAAAGGAAGAGCTAGACCAAATGGACTTGATAGATATATACAGGACACTACACCCCAAGGAAAAGAATACACTTTTTTTTTAAATGCACACGGTTCTTTCTCTAAAATCAATCATATACTAGGTCACAAGACAAACCTGAACAAGTACACAAAGATTAAAATAATACCAAACTTTTTCTCCAATCATAAAGCCATCAAATTAGAAATCAACAATGAAAAGAAAATAAGGAGAGTAAATACCACATGGAGACTGAACAACAGGCTTCTGGAATTGCACTGGGTAAAAGAGGAAATCAAAGAAGAAATTAAAACCTACATGGAAGCAAACGACAATGACGACACAACGTTCCAAAATGTGTGGGACGCAGCAAAAGCAGTACTATGAGGAAAGTTCATAGCAATACAGGCCCAAACAACAAGAATTGAAACAGCCCAAAGAAATGCTCTAAATCCCAACTTGAGGACTTAGAAAAAGAGCAACAAAAAAACCCCAAACCCAGCAGAAGACAAGCAATTACAAAAATCAAAGCGGAGATTAATGAAATAGAAGCCAAAAAGACCATCGAGAAGATAAACGAAACTAAAAGCTGGTTCTTTGAAAAAATAAATAAAATTTACAACCCCCTGGCAAGGCTTACAATGAAAAGAAGAGAGAAAACTCAAATAAACAGGATCATAAACGAAAACGGAGATATTACAACAGACCCAGCAGAAATCCAAAAGATAATTAGAGACTACTACGAACATCTATATGCAAACAAATACAGCAACCTGGAAGAGATGGACAAATTTCTGGAACAATACACTCATCCAAAATTGAACAAAGATGAAATAGAAAACGTAAACAGGTCAATCACAAGCAGTGAAATTGAGGCAGTCATCAAAACTCTCCCTAAAAACAAGAGCCCAGGTCCTGATGGTTTTACAAACGAGTTCTACCAAACATTCAAAGAGGAACTAACACCGGTACTATTAAAACTCTTTCCAAAAATTGAGAAAGAAGGAAAACTACCAAATACCTTCTATGAAGCAAACATTACGCTAATTCCAAAACTAAATATTGTGCAAAGAAAGAAAACTACAGACCAATCTGCCTAATGAACACAGATGCAAAAATTCTAAACAAATCCTGGCAAACAGAATCCAACATTGCATAAAAAGGATCATCCATGATGACCAAGTGGGATTCTTCCCAAGGGCACAGGGATGGTTCAACTTTTGAAAATCAATCAACATAATCCACCACATCAACAAAGAGAAGAACAAAAACCATATGATCATATCAATAGATGTGGAAAAAGCATTCGATAAAGTTCAGCATCCTTTCATGATGAAAGCCCTGGAAAAAATTGGTATAAAAGGAACATACCTAAACATAATAAAAAGCTATATATGACAGACCCACAGCAAATATCATCCTCAATGGGGAAAAACTGAAACCATTCCAATTAAAGTCCAGAACCAGGCAAGGATGCCCACTCTCTCCACTCCTTCAACATAGACCTGGATGTCCTAGCTTGGGCAATAAGACAAGAGAAAAACATAAAAGGAATCCGAATAGGGATCGAAGAAATAAAGTTATCATTATACGCGGATGATATGATTCTCTATGTAGAGAACCCAGAAAAATCAACAGAAAAACTGATTGAAATAATAAACCGATTTGATAAGGTAGCTGGATACAAAATCAACATGCAAAAATCAACAGAATTCATATATGCACAGAATCAATCAGAAGAAGAAGAAATTAGAAAAAACACCCCATTTACCATTGAACCAAAGAAAATCAAATACTTGGGAATTAAGCTAACAAAAGACGTAAAAGACCTATACAAAGAAAACTAGAAAAATTTCTTAAAATAATTACAAGATAATATAAAAAAATAGAAAGACTTTCCCTGTACATGGACTGGAAAAATCAACATTATCAAAATGGCTGTACTACCAAAGGCCATCTATAGATTCAATGCAATTCCAATAAAGATCCCAATGATATATTTTAAAGAGATAGAACAAAAATTACTGAAATTCATATGAACAACAGAAGACCCCGAATAGCCAAAACCCTATTGACAAACATTAGAGAGAACGGAGGTATTACTATTCCAGATTTCAAACTGTACTACAAAGCTATAATACTTAAAACAGCATGGAACTGGTACAAAAACAGACGAACAGACCAATGGGTCAGAATTGAATATCCAGAAATAAAACCACACATATACAGTCAATTAATCTTTGACAAAGGGGCAAAAAACATACCCTGGAACAAGGATACCCTCTTCAGTAAACAGTGCTGGGAAAACTGGATCAAAACTTGTAAAATAATGGACCAGGATAACACCCTCACACCCTGTACAAAAATTAACTCAAAATGGATAAAGGACCTGGAAGTGAGACCTGCAACCATAAAATACATAGAAGAAAACCTGGGCAAAACCCTTCATGAATTTCACCTCAGAAATCCATTTGGGGAAACAACTATGGCCGGCAAAAAAATGAAGGAAAGCATAAACAGCTGGGACTGTATAAAACT
>PVHY01026799.1:0-16834 GCA_004024945.1 Uropsilus gracilis
AGCCTCAGCTTCCCAGGTAGCTGGGATTACAGGAGCGCACCACCACGCCCAGCTATTTTTTTGCAGCTAGGTCTCGCTGCGGGCCCCAGGCAGGACTCGAACCGCGATCCCTAGCCCTGGCCACTTCATAGGCTGAAGCTTACAGGCACGAGCCACCGTGCCCGGCCTATTTGTAGTCTTTTATAATTGTTTTGTAAATAAAATTTTTTTTGTCTTGTCAAACTGTTCTGTAAGGTCCAGACGTTTGCACAGAGTATATTTTATACTTTACATTTGCACAGAGTATATTTAGACGTTTGCAGAGTATATTTTATACTTTACATTTGTTAAATGAATTAGTGCTTAGATTTTTTAATAACAGCTGCCTGCTGTCTACTTTTCCTTAAGTCTCCTGATTTAGTTTGGTGGAAAGCTCTCCCTCCAGAGGAGTATTGTAATAATGTGTATAATCTTGACTCATGGGAATTTTGTTGAATTTTGCTACAATTCAGCAAAGTAAGCCAACATTCAGATTGCTGAAAAAGAGGGTAACTGAGGCTATAGAATGTAATTATTTCAGATCTGGAGCTCCTTTCTTTCCAGATTATCTTCAGAAGATTTTAGAGGTGGTTTTTTGGAGATGGTTGAGGGACAGATTGAGAAGCATGTTGAGTTTTCATAATAAAGGCTTTCATAATATCAGAATATTCATAATATCAGAATGTCCCCTTCTTAGAAACCTATTGAGTTTTAAAACTTTGACCATGTCACATACTTATAGGGGCAACTCATAGGGGCTTTTGGGTTCAAAAGACCTAAGTGAAATAGTTTATTCCTAGTAAGTTGAGGAAAATAGGCTCTGAGTTATTCTTTAATGTACATAGATAAGTCTGTCTTGAAGTAACTGGACCATTAGTGGTTAGTAGCAGAAAGATTATATGAAAGAAGGATGGTTTTCTTAAATTTAAAAGGGGAAATTTCTGCTCTTTGAACCAACAAGTGTCTTTTATTTGAGAGGGTCTGAGAGGGTGGGACTGTAAGTAGAGCCCTTAAGAAGCAGTTTTCTTATATTTGACCACAAATATAAATAGCTCCTGGTTATTTAGTTTGTCTTTGCCTTTAGGGCTTTTCTACTGATAGTTTTAATTGTTTTTTAGCATTGCAAATCAGTTAACCCATTGTTTTAAAAAAGCTGCAAGAAACAATAGGTTGGGGAATACCAAAATTTTGTGATCCATTTACCAAATTTTGAAAAAGATTTGCTGGGAAAAGGAATTAGAAACCAAAAGCTAAAATTAGGTTGGAGGACTATCTTTGGGTGTCATTTATTCTTCCTTCCATATGTAGAGATGTTTATGAGTAAACTATTTTGGCTTTCCCTTGAAACCAACCTTTAAGGGTGCTTTGTGATTCCTCCTTGGATTATTTAGAATTAGAAGAGCCGCTGGATTGTTCCTGAAAACAACTCATCTGGGCAACTGTTTACATGTTGTTTGAAGGACACGAAAAGTCTATCTTATTTAAGAGCATAGACTTTTTAAAATTTTTTTAAAGAGACTGGGTCTCACTATGTTTCCCAGGGCTGTCTCAAACCTGAGGACTCAAGTGATTCCTAGCCTCAGCCTCCCAGTAGCTTGGATTATAGGCGCGTGCCACTGCACCCAGCTATAGACATAAGGTTTTTTAAGATGGAGATTTGTTTAAGCATGTAGAAGAGAACCAAAGTACTGGTACTTGGGAGAAAACTGTGGCTACTAGTTGCCCATGGGAGCACTGCTTCTGTGCGCTGCTTCCTGTGGAAGATACTGTCCCATGTTAGCTCCTCTTGCTAACGTAGCAAGTGTTCTGTTTAACCCTATGAATATAAACTGGATATTTGTTTACTCTGATCCAGCAGGAAATGGAAGAGAAGGCCTTTTAAAGAAAAGACTAAAATCCTGCCCCCGTAAAGAAGGTATGAACAAGTAATTCTTGGAGATGAGCCTGTTTTGCTTTTGATTGGCTATTTGCTGCAGGCTAAAGAGTCCTAGTTGTTCCCCACTGGTGGGACATGTGGAAGAGGATAGTGGGGTTGCAGAAGATGGAAATTTTGAGTATCATTTTATCTTTGCGCAGTAACATTGATCCTTTTAAAGTGTACTGAATTTTCGGCCTATAATAGAAGCATTTGGGTATTTGTACAGAAGTATACCAAAACCAATCAAATAATATTCAGGTTATACCATGTGACTTATCAGTCATCAGGAAGTCTTAACTATTGCTTAAGGATGAGAGCTGTAGGAGGCCACTCTGGAGGGCGAAATTATAATTTTTTTTTAAAATAGTTCTTTGAATTGATTTTGCATCATGTGCTTGCTTTGGCAGCAGATACACTAAAATTGGATATGGCAAAGATTAGCACGACCCCTGCACAAGGGTGAAACAAGTTCATGAAGTGTCCCATTGAAAAAAGAAAGGAAAATCTGACTTCACATCTTGCTCTCTGGGCTTAAACTTACTCTTGGGTTAGCTCTCAGGAGGTGACTTTTGGGACATGTAAACATTAACAGTATTCTCTTCTGTGACATATTTAATGAGAATCTTTTTTTTTTTAATGTTGTGCAAGGCTTTGTGCTACTTTGTCTTGGGGACCATACCTTAACATTACTCTAGAGTGTTTACAGTTTACTGAGCTTTGATAAGTTTCATGGTATGAGATTTTTAAGTTTTTCTTTTTTCCTTTTATTTTAAAAAACAAGAGGACAAACTTCTCAATGTAAGTGACTTATTCTAGATTATATTACCACTAGTACTGGCTAACAAATGTTTTTACATGTTACATTCTGAAGTAGCACTCAATAAAAATCTTGTTGGATCATAATTCCTAAGGAGTGAGTTCATCACTGTCTTATAGAAGAGTAAACTGAGGCTCAGAGAGAATGAATCCTAGGTTAAGGTCATGCAAGTAGTGATAGAATTGGGATTTGAATTTGGTTCTGGCCTTTCCCATATTTTTTTTCTATTTGTGTTTAAACCAGAAGATTATAGGGTGTTTGGTAAAATGGGTATCCAGGTAGCTACAATCCTTAATTATTTTATTTATTTATTTTTTTTTTGGAGACTAGGTCTTGCTATTTTTGCCTTTGGAACCGCAGGCTCACATTGCCCAGGGTGCCACGGATTCAAGCAATCTCCAGCCTTAGCTTCCCAGGTAGCTGGGATTACAGGCACGTGCCACCACACCCAGCTATATTTTTTTGGAACTAGTTCTCACTACTGCCCCCGTTGGGACTCGAACTGTGATCCCTGGCCGCGGCTTCCTAGGCTGCTGCTTACAGGCATGCTCCACCATGCCTAGCCCTAAATGATTTTTAAAGAGAAATGTTGATGTATAGTGAGGAGCACGTGATCTTTTAGGAAAAAACTAGAAACCAGATGGGTCTTTAAGTCATATCTGTGCCTCAACCTTACCAAAAATCAGTTTCCTCACTGTAAAAATGGGATATTAGTACCTATCTCAGAGGATTAGGTCAAGTTGACTAGAGTTGGCAGATGTTAATTCATTGGTTATATGCAGCCAGCTGATGGTCCTTGAATTACAGGATTGGGGGGAAGGGGACAGTGACATGGTAAAGACAGCCAAGAATGTGCACACTGTAGCTGTGTCTTTCATTGGATCTGACATTGAGGTATCAGAACTTGCCAGCTTAAGACTGGGAAAGGCAAAACTGTATTGAATACTGTTAATACAAAATACCTTTTAATTAAAAGATGTTTTAAAGAGATCTTGTTGACGACCAACTTGAAATCTGGGGCTGCATTGTTGTCAGGTGGCATAGTTCAGTGAGTACTGACTGAGCAGTTGCAGAACCTCAGAAAACTTTGCTTTTTGTCTCTGAGACCCAGGGAAGAACTCACGGACATGCGTATGTATGTATTTGTTCAGAGAAATGTATCCATCGAATTGTTCAGATAGTGCATAGCATAGAATGAGATACAGGTCTTATCACTAAGCTGATGGAGAAGACTTTCTAGAGGGGGCTGTGAGAAAGGGACAAAAGCATGGACATGAAATCCATAAATGAAGCATCCATTTCCCTGACCAAAATACTGACTGACTTAACAGCCTCTATTATCCATGTAGTGCTCATTTATCTCTCATTAATAAGCTGTGAGTGATTACAGGGAACCAGGAAGAAGAGATTCAGAGAACCCTGGCAGTGACTGAGTTGGCTGCTTTTGGATAAAAATGGTCCTTCGAGATTGGTCTGGGAGGTTAAAGGACCTGGTAAGATTGAGAAAAAAGAAGAGTCACAAAGTTCACTTTTAAAGAAACTGACATGAGTGCTTTACCTTTAGGTGTGGTGGAATGTTGAGGGAGGAGTTGGTTTTTGTTTTGAGTTTTACCATTTTTTTTTTAAGACTAGGTCTCGCTGTTTTTGCCCGTGGAATCCCAGGCTCATGTTGCCCGGGGTACCACAGACTCAAGCAATCCCGAGCCTCAGCTTCCCAAGTATCTGGGATTACAGGCGTGTGCTACCACACCCAGCTAATTTTTTGGAACTAGGTCTCACTACGGGCCCCAGGCAGGACTAGAACTACGATCCCTAGCCCTGTCGCTTAATAAGCTGAAACTTACAGGCGCAGGCCACCGTGCCCAGCCGAGTTTTACCAGTTTCAAAGTCAAGATGTAGCACACCTTAGGACTTCAGATGATTTGAGACTTAATTCCCAACTATGAGTAGATTCCAGGATTGGTTGGTGGAGCACCATTGCGTGTGGCCTTGTTCTTGCATCTGTCCTGCTAGCTGAACACTTGACCCTAAGGTGTTGAGATATGGCGCTAACCACCAGGTACAGTCATATCACCTGACCAGCCTGTGTTCAGGTACATTCATTTTGGTAGGAGAAAGGTGTAGGTGAAGGAAGAGAGATTGAACTTAACTTAGTCTCACAAGCAAGACTTTTCAGATACAGTTTTACTAGCTGCTGGAAACTCTGATCTGTTGATTGGCTTGGTTAGAATTATGCTTTGTAGAGCATGATCTCAGGTTAGAGTTCACCAGTATGTTTTGTTGGTGACAGCTCTGAGAGTAGACCACTGTTTCCTCAGAAAAGTGTCATGAAGATACATATGTGTGCCTGCACGTGCGCGCGTCCATCATTGCTAGGCTCAATGACAAGGGGCAGCAGAATGAGAATGGTAGAGTGATAGACTGCCATTTTAAAAATCATTAGCCTTTTGAAGAGGTCACATTCAGTGACTTTCAAACTTTAGGTGAGCCTGACAGAGCCTTAGTGGGGCTTGTAGTGCTCAAGACTAGGACTGATGACTCAGTTCAGGCTATAGTGCATGGAAACCAACTCACTCTGGGGGTACGTCATTAGGTCAAAGATTGATTTCCAGCCGGCCATGGTGGCGCATGCCTGTAAGCTTCAGCCTGTGAAGCGGCTGGGGCTAGGGATTGTGGTTCGAGTCCCGTTCGGCAACACAGCGAGACCTAGTTCCAAAAAAATATAGCTGGGTGTGGTGGCGCGTGCCTGTCATCCCAGCTACCTGGAAGCTGAGGCTGGGGATTGCTTGAGTCTGTGATACTACGGGCAACTTGAGCCTGCAGTTCCATGGGCAAAATTAGCGAGACCTAGTCTCCAAAAAAAAAAAGGTTGGTTTTCAAGGGTACTTCTCTGACATGAGCATATAGAGGGAGAATTGCTGCCCACCTGAAAAGGCAGATTGCTGAATCTTGGTACCATAGGTGTGGTGTTGCAGCTGCCTCTACACTTCCCTGACCTGAAGATGATTCCAAATTAGGACTTTACTGGTGGGTCAGCAGTGGTGTCTCTGCCAGTGTTAAGAAAGGGGTGTTTTCACCTGGTTTAATTTTCCTGGCAGAGAATAGGCTTGGGGGGAATAAACAAGTGGTGCAGTCAAATTCTAGCATTGGAATTTTGAGACTAGCTTAGGTAAATACCAGAAACTGTTCTGGAGAATGGAGCAGATTGTACCTGAACTAGAAAATTAAAGAATCTACATGCCAAAGCTAAAATGGTATGGTGTAATGTGGAGAGTTTGAAGAACTGTTGTTTTTGTTTTGGGTTTTTTTTTTTGGTTTGTTTAGCTGGACAGCTAAACAGAATTATGGGACAGTGTTAGTCCCTTAATCTTTGGGAACCGTTAAATCTGTGGGCCTCTAATATTCAAGATTTTCTTTTCTTTCCTTCATCTCATCTAGCCCCTTCTCTTCCAGGATGATAGAGACACCACCATTGTCCTGGGGAGTCTCAGCTCGCACAGCAGGGGTTTGTTGGCAGTGAGGACTTCAACCTTTAATTTTGTGATTGGTGTTAGTGGAGGTGTGAGCATGGTTCTTTGATAAGTATAGATAAGGGGCAGCAAACTTTCTGTAAAGTGCTTGATAGTAAATATTTTAGGCCTTGACGGCTATACATTCATTTTACAGCTGTTCCGTTTTGTAGCAAAAGCAGCCATAGATGATGATATCTTCCAATAAAATTTAACCAAAACCAAATTTGACCAAAATCAGCCAATCATTGGCAAAGATGAGTGAACATTTTAGGGAATGCAGTAGGGTCTTGAGGAATCAGTGGTAATTAATTAGATGATGCAACCAGAATGATTGGGTATTGCTCAGTTTGTCTATTTCTGCAGTTTAAAAACTTGCTGTTCCATCAGTAAACCAAACTGACTGAAATTGGCAGTTCTCAGAAGGGAGGGAAGGAGCTAGTTTAAGTTTCAGGATTGTTAGGTGCTTTCCATGTTCATTTTACTGAGCTCTAACAATAACCCTTCAGATAAATGAACTAACTCGCTCAGGAGAGGTTATGTCTCTCTCTCGCCCAGGTCTGTGCAGCTGGTGAGTGTGGGCAGGGGTTTGAGGTATATATTTGGGGGCCAGGGGACTGTAAGAATAGGTCCTTTACTTTGTTTCTCCTGCTGTCATAGAGCCCATGAAACAGCAGTGGTTGGCTTTCATTAGCACTGAGTGAGATTTGCTGTCAGTCCATAGTAGAGGCATTTCCAGTTTATTTTAGTCATATTTTCTAAGATCGTCTAGGGTAGATATTATAGTCTCTCTAGTAGCTCTTACAGAAACAGAAGGAAAAGCACTGAACTCATTGGCTAAAGGAAGTTTGAATTGCATGAATTTTTCTGAACTGACCACTTCTCTGTGCCGATAATGATGTTAAAATAGTCATGTTAATAGCTAATATTTACATAGTACTTCACAGCTCACCTAGTGCTTTCACTCACAATAGTTTCTTAATCCTGGTGGCCATGTATGAGACGGCTAATTTGAGCAGACACTCTCAGAGAGAGGTTGTTGAGGTCAAATTTCAGCTTAGATTCCAGCCAATTCTCTCTGGCACAGCCACGTGGAGCTTTCACATCAGTGTTAGTTTCAGGGTCTCTGGACTCAGAAATATCTCAGTGGGTGTCCAGGATCCTTAGTTGTCTGTATACTGGTGAATAGTGTTTTGTGACATAATTACAAATAGTAAAAACTGTTGACTTTGCTGACAAGTTTTAAACCAGATGAAACATTAAACTGCCTATAGTGTGTACTGGCTGACTTCTGCCTGTATTGTTCCAGACGATATGATGATTTCACAAGTATCATGTTGCAATCCGGAGACCGAGATGGTCGTATGGCCCTTGGTTTTGCAGGGTGTTTTTCATCATAGCTCAAAGCACTCAACATATTTCAACATTGAAGTGCCAGAGATGTGCTTGATTTACCTTCTCTAATAGTGACACATCAGAAAATCATGGACCCCAGGAAATAACTGTCACTATTGGCCTGAAATGCTTTTTCACCATAACATCTGTTCTGTCAAAAGCAGACTTGTGAGTTGCTTTAACAAAAGACATAAGGGATGTCCTTGAGGGTTAGGTGAGACTGGGGTCCTTTTCAGAAAAAAGAGGCCCTTCACTAAAAGACAGATGATTGTATTCTGTTCTGGGGATGTTGATGGAAATGCCTGAGTGAACCGATAAAAGAGAAGGGAACTGCTGTCTTTTTAAGTATTTTTCCTTTTTAAAGGTATTTTGTGAAAATTTTTTTTTCTTTTGCATCCAAATACTTTCAGTGGTGAATTAGTGTAAGGTTAAGAGCACAAACTCTAGAATGAGACTGCCTGGGTGAATTTAAATCCAGAGTCACACTGTGGCTTGGTAAACTGGGACAGATTTCTTAGCAGCTTTGCCTTAATTTCTCTACTAAATAGGAATAAATTCATTCATTTATTCATTCACTCATCCATTTATTCATCCATCGATTGATTGATTGAGACTAGGTCTATTTTTGCCCGTGGAACTGCAGGCTCATGTTGCCCGTGATGCCACGGACTCAAGCAATCCCCAGCCTCAGCTTCCCAGGTAGCTAGGATTATAGATGTGCGTCACCATGCCCAGCTATTTTTTGGGACTAGGTCTCACTGTGTTGCCCTGGGTGGGTCTTGAACCACGATCCGCAGACCCCGTCGCGACTCCATAAGCTGTCGCTTACAAGCACACACCACCTTGCCCTGCTCTATTGGAGTAAATTTAGTCCCAGCTTCATAGTATTGGTGTGGGATTAAATATTTATTATTGATTGATTGATTGATTGAGGCTAGGTCTCACTATGTTGCCCAGGGTTGTCTCGAACCCATGGACTCAAGTGATCCCTAGCCTCAGCCTCCCAGGTAGCTGGGACTACAGGTGCGTGCCACCATGCCCAGATAAATGTTTATTATTCATAAGTGTGTTAGTTGGTACCTAGAATGGATTATGGTCTCAATAAAAGTGCTGCAACTTTTGTGTTTACTGCCAGCTCTTTTTGACTCTTCTGTTCCCTGTTTGAGCCTGAGTTTTAATACAGCATTACGTGTTTTAGAAGATGACTACAAGTGGGGTACTCTCTGATTTGTAACTATCTGAACTTCTAAAGTTTCATTAGAAATGTTCAGAAAGGAGCTTTTTGCTAGGGTTCGCAAAAATCTTGTCTTTTGGAGATACTGAAGAAATATTTTTGAGAGTCAACTTGCTGCTGGCTAAGAATGAGGGCTTTGCAAGAGAGTGCCTCAGAATCGAAATACCAAGAGTAAGCATGGCCTTTAGGGTGACAGTTGTTCTCCTCTCTCTCTGGTCTGCCAACACTCAGCCTCCATTGGGCCCTGCAGGAACAGCAACAGTTCTGGGACAGCAGCTGCTGCGCTTCCTTACCCCCTCTGTGAGGGCAGCTGGTCAGAAGGGCCAAATGCAGAGAAGACAAACTGAGAGTGGCTCATTGGAGGCAGTAGGTCACACCCAGCAGGTTCTTCTCTGGACTGTGCTTTCCTTGTTGTATCAGCTGTCACAGCCTGTTAAATACTTGCAGTCGGAATTCCTCTGGATTCGCCTCTGCATCTGTGCTTTCCTGGTCTGGGTGTGTGGAAATAAGATGGCCCAGCTGGTGGCTAAATAACAGGATTGAAGGGCACATTGCTTGGATTTTGCTTTTGTTGTTGTGGCTGCTTCCTCTTCTTGGTGTCACTGAGGGCAGAAAGACGTGTTCTCTTGGTTTTCATTAATTCACTCACTCTGGGGTTACCCAACAGCAGGCATGACTAGAAGCCTTTTAATATAGATGTGCTTTGGTGATTGAGTTTGTGTACTTCTCTTTGTTGCTCATATCAAGGTGCTACGTACAGTGATGATAGCAGGAAGCACTGATTAGTAGACTAGGAATAACTGCTTTCACTGGCAGAAGCTTTTTTTTTAAATGAACTAGTCTCAGGTCATACTATATTACTTTGCCACATTCTACTCACGAGAAACAACTTGCCAGTACAGCCCACATGAAAAAACAAACAAACAAAAAACTTTCACTGGGAATCTTACAGAGGGAGGGAGACACAGGTTGCCTCGTCAGTCATTTCAGTTAAATCACATGAACGTTTGTGTCATTTGTACTTAACAGTTTGCCTGAATTCAGTGTTTTCTTCAAGTTGACGCCTTTAATAGTCATAGAGTCTAGCCAGTTTTCAGTTTTGATTGGAAGAGAGGCCAGTGGCTAACATTTCTGCACTGAGAATGGAAATGGCGTGGTGATAATGACTTTAGAACTAAATTTAGAAACTTTAGAAAATTGCTAAATGATCATCCCAAGCTTAAAGGGCATACCCTGTACCTTCTCTCCCGAGGGTTTTTTTATTGGTCCTCTATGATAATTTGACAGTAACCACAAACATACTACCTTGGAATAACTGGACCATTTGTGGATACACATTAGTTTATATAAGTAATGAAATAAGGGAATTTAGATTTATGTAATTAAAGTGAGAGTAAAGTAACAACTACTTGCTTACAAAAGGAGGTTTATCTACTTTGTTCATGAGTTTTCAGGAATGAGAAAGGTAGTTTCCCTTTCTCTTTTACCCCTGTTTTGAGAAGGTACATTTCTAATTTCTTTTAGGGAGTTAATCTTCCTCATGCCTATGGTCTTCCATGGGAGAAATTTTTCCCATTTATAAACATCCTGGTGAAGGTAGATTTCTGTGGCTGAATATTATATATAAGCATTTTACAGTTTGCCATAAACTGACAGCTAGGGTTTTCATATTTTGTAGTGAGTACAGACTCCTGAAAAATAACTGCAGGTAAAGGCTGAGTAGTTGAGGATAATAGGGCAAATTGAATTACAGTCTCAGTGATTCTGCTGACTTTTCAAGGGTTCTCCTGTATGTACGATTTAGCATCTATGCTCTATTTGCACTAGCGTTGAAATGAATTATCTATATCTAGTCCATCTCCTTTATTTTCAGAGCCTTTAGAACAGACTGCTGATACTTTGGGGGAACTAGGAGTGTATTTTGAAATCATTGTTCTATAGCCATTTCAACTGTTAGTCAGATTGCCCAAGTGATTTTTTTTTTTTAAGACTAGGTCTCGCAATTTTTGTCCGTGGAACTGCAGGTTCACATTGCCCAGGGTACTACAGACTCAAGCTATCCCCAGCCTCAGCTTCCCAAGTAGCTAGGATTACAGGCACGTGCCACCATACCCATCTATTTTTTTTGGAACTAGGTCTCACTACTATGCCCCGGTGGGACTTGAGCCGCGATCCCCAGTCCCCACTGCAGCTTCCTAGGCTGCTGCTTACAGGCACGCGCCCCTGTGCCCAGCTCAAGCGAAATAATTTATTTTTTCTTTCTTTTTTTTTGAGACTAGGTCTCACTGTATTGCCCATGGAACCGCAGGCTAACGTTGCCGTGGTACCACGGACTCAAGCAATCCCCAGCCACAGCTGGGGTAACTAGTTATCCCAGGTAATTAGGATTACAGGTGCACACCGCCATGCCCAGAAACTGCGATCCCTATACTCCACCGCGATTCCATAAGCTGTCGCTTACAAGCACGTGCCACTGTGCCTGGCCAAGCGAAATAATTTCTTCTGGCTGGGATTTATATCCATTTTATTCTTGGGGAAAAATTAAAAAGTAGTTCCTCTCCCAGTCTTTTTTCCCATCCCCACTTCTGGTTAATTTTTCAGTTCCATTCTTAAACATTCTGTACATACTGATTTCCATGCAGTCTTTCATTGAATGGGTAATATTCAACCTGTTACGTAGGTGACAAGGATATTTTATTTTGAGTGTCCAGATTATCTAGGCAGCACAAGTTTTATAGAAGCAGCTTTTTCTGACCCAACGATGGGAGGGGAGGTATTTTTGGTCTTAAGGGATAAACATAAAAACATTTCTGAAAGTGACTTTAAAGTGAGACCTTCTTGCCTACTCATGGGGTAAACGTTTGACTGACAACCAGCTGTTTCCCAGGAGTTCTTCAGAACTTGGTTAATCCAAGGGAGCGCTACTGCTTTCCAGTTTTTCCTTCTTCCCTTAGAGACGTCAGATTTTTTTTTCCAGTGTTGTTCGGAAAGTGAGACTAAAGGAAACTCCTTGTTACCAGGGTTTTCTTGGTGATTAAGTAAGCTTTGCTTATAACTGCTTAAAATACACCACCAGCAGTTCTTTTTCCATAGAAGCAGAGGGCTTCCACACTGCAAGACTTTATTACCGCAGTTGGGATTGCCAACTCTTGGAATGTTGTTAGCCCTTTGCCTTTATTTCTCTGTAAGTTGTGTCTTAGGGGATCAGAATGGCAGTACCAGGCTCAAGAGATTTTTTTTTTTTAAGCTCATGCTGTACCTGTCTCTCCATGTCCTAGAGTTAGGTGAAAAGGGAGTCTTGGCTTTAAATCACTGCTGAGCTTGCCCTTCCCTCTTTTCACCGAGAGGGACTGAAATGACAGCCAGTCTTTGTGAGCTAGCTCTTAAACCGTCACAGCCTCTACTTTACTCTCTGTAGCGTCCCAGTTCTCCAAAACCCCAGATGAAGACCTCCTTTTGTCTTCCCTCTAGATCAACCCCACATTTCAGTAAAATGCCTCATTTTACTGGTAAACATTTAGACACTTCAGTTAATTTCCCTCCTGGATAATTACATTTGGCTAATGGTTTGAAGGGTCACTGGTAACACAGAATATAAATGGTTAAGATTTCCAAACATCTGGATACTTTGGCAACAACAGGAGGTTGTTCGCTCTCTTTGTGTATGGGGATAAGTTGTGTGTTCACATATATATGTTTTTTAGTATACTCTAGCTTCAGTATACTCAGTTGTTCATGTTCATGAGTCACAAATTGTTGGAATTTGAGATGCCGCTTACCTGCCACTGTCCAGCACATTGTTTTTTTCAATTTTATACTCAGATTTTAACTTTGAGTCTCTAGCGACCATCGTTGTGGGTGGGGCCAGAAATGTACTAGAGGGTCTGCAGGGATTGACAGAAGTGCCTATGCCTGTCGGGAGGGAAGGACTAGATTTCACTTGATTAAAAAAAATATATATATATATCAGTTTGTGATTGTTCCACTAGAGGGCAGTCGAGGAAGAGACATGAGGTAAAATAAAGACCATTTCTTTTTTTAAAGATCAGACTGGTTCTACAGCTCAAGTTGAAGGTTGGCAATTCCATGGTTAGGGCATAGATAACAGTTCTACAAAGGTATTTAGAGTCTCAAATTCTGGTCTTTGAACGTTCTAGCCTATGAATATATGATTTCTAAACCTGAGGTTCTGTACAGTAACTGATGAAATTTTTTAAAAATTCTGTCCTTTAATAGAAATGTATACATTACCTTTGCACTGACCATCACTTCCCAGCACACTCTACAATGTCTGGCGGTCTTAGAGCTTAGCTCTGTCTGAAGTTGCTTCATATTTTTTTTTGTAGTAGTTTGTCTGCCTTCCTCCTTTCATTGATATGTCTGTGACTAGGCACAGTGAACGTCTGGCACATGATGGGTGCTTAATAAATAGTAGAAGGAAGGAATTTTTGCCAGGAATAGCAGTAATTGTTCATTTACATTGTGCATGTTTTTGTGTTTCACTTATAATTTTTCTCCTCAACTTAGGGCCTAAGTATTGGAAAGAATGTTTTTTTGAGACTAGGTCTTGCTATTTTTGCCCGTGGAACCGCAGGCTCATGTTGCCTGTGGTACCACAGACTCAAGTAGTCCCCAGCTTCAGTTTCCCAGGTAGCTGGGATTACAGGCGTGTGCCACCACGCCCAGCTATTTTTTTGGGACTAGGTCTCACTACGTGCCCCCAGCGGGACTCGAACCACGATAACCCCGGCCGCTTCATAGGCTGAAGCTTACAGGCACGAGCCACCGTGCCTGATATTGGAAAGAATGAGCGTGAATCCTTTCCTGAGTTTCTTTCCTTTCGCCCATCCTAGCTTGCCAGCAAAGCGCGGACAGAGAAGGAGGAGAAGCTGAGCCAGGCCTATGCAATCAGTGCTGGTGTCTCCCTAGAGGGCCAGCAGCTCTTCCAGACCATTCATAAGACGTGAGTTGGGGGAGCATTGGGGGTTTCTTATCCTGAGAGTGATGCTGCCTTACTGCTCTCTGGTGGTGTTCCTGAAAGTCCACCAGGGAAGCTAGGTAGTGTGTTGATGATACCTCGGCATTCAGGGGTGCAGCTGCTGGTTGCCTGTCTGTAAAGGAGAATGGTGTAAGCATGGACAAAGTGTTGTCTTCAGACTTAAGCTGTAAAACTTAGGTTGGGATTAAATTAGCCCTATGAGTCTTGGCCAGACCTAGTTTTCCAAAATTCAGAATGAGTGATTTCTTTTCCTTACTATTTTGTGCTTATCCTTTCTCTAAAAGCTGATGCATATTTATTAAACAAAAGTTACACATGTCTCGTGCCAGTTTACATTGGGATGAACATAGAGAGTTAGGGAGAGCAGAAGGCCACTGTACTACCACCTCCTAGAAGACATTTGTCACAGCAGAAGTCATTTGACTCTACACCGGCTTTCCTAGCTGCTAAAAAACGGAAACATTTGACACTCCCCTTCCCCCCCTGCTGCCTTCTGTTACCCTATTTAACCACCTGGGTCTGGTGCACAGATGGCAGCTGGCATCAGAGCTGTTTGAGGCCATGATGTGAGTATCTGAACACTTACAGGTATGTGAAGGAACTCTCTCAGCAACGTCAGCTGCCCTGGGTTTCCCCAAGTGTGAACTGGAGTGGGTTTTCCCAGTTTAGCAAGTGCCTAACTGATAATTGAGAGGGTCCAGTTTGAAGATCTGCTTCTGTTTCTAGTCGGACGGGGGAACAGAGTACAGGTCATAATCAGATGGAGAGTTTGTTTTCATGTCTTTCTAAAGATTTAATTTCCCCCTGACCAAGGTGGGCGACCTTTACCCAGTAGATCAAATCTGTTTGTGTCTATACCACCTGTGGCTAGGGCTAGTTTTTTATTTTGGAGCTTTATTTTATTTTATTTTTTGAGACTAGGTCTCGCTACTTTTGCCCGTGGAACTGCAGGCTCTCGTTACCTGGGGTACCACAGACTCAAGCAATCCCCAGCCCCAGCTTCCCAGGTAGCTGGGATTATAGGCACGTGCCACCACGCCCAGCTATTTTCTTGGGACTAGGTTTCCCTATGGGCCCCAGGCGGGATTCGAACCATGATCCCTAGCCCCGGGGGCTTCATAGGCTGAACCTTAACAGGCATGAGCCACTGTGCCCGACCTATTTTGGAGTTTTATTAAGGTAACAGATAATACTGGGTTACAGCACTGTGTGTGATTCAGAGGTTTAGGTTTGTATCTCTTAAAATGTATCTTAACATACCACACCCACCACCAGGGCCCCACAGTTCTTCACCATATCCTGTTGCTGCCTTTGTTATGCAGCTATGGAGTTCAGTAATTGGAAGAGAGAATGAATGACCTTCAAAGTCTAAAATATTTGTGGTCTGACCCTTTGTCAGAAAAGTATGCCACCCCTTCCCTAGGTTGCTTCCTTAGTTAAATACAGTGACCTAACTCCAGTGCTGCTAGCTTCTAGGTGTTGCCTAAGTGGTGAACTGGGAACTTGGGATCGACTTTCTGGAATTATTTCTTCATTAGGCAGGAGGTATGGGATGTCTGCAAGAGGTAACTTCACCTACTTTCTTCTCCAGCATTAAAGACTGTAAATGGCAAGAAAAAAACATCGTAGTCATGGAAGAAGTTGTTATTACACCCCCATATCAAGTGGAAAACTGTAAAGGCAAAGAGGGGAGTGCACTGAGCCATGTACGCAAAATAGTAAGTAAAGGAGCCATAAAACCCTTCTAGGGCGAGGATGATTGTCAGCTCTCACCCCTCCAGAGCCAGGACAGGACTCATGTTGCAGTCCCTGCCTCCTCTTGATAAAGGGAGTGGTCAGTGCCATGTTTTCTGCAGTGTGGCTTTTTGGGTTTAGCCAGACTATTCCATAGTATTGGGCCTGAGTGATTCCAGGTTGGGTTCTTTTCAGGAAGGGCCAATTGGTATTGCCATTGGTATGTCTGACTCTGCTCATGTCTTTTGACTTTCTAAATGGAATCGCAGCATTTGTAAAAACAAAAACAAACTGAGCATTGAAAGACCAACATGGCTGTGAAAAGTTTGAGACTGTAATTCCTGACTAGCTTTTCATTCTGTGCTTGTAACGGGGGTGTGTGGAGAGGGTGGAGTTTGGGTTATAATCCCTTCATTTACTATTTTATTGTATAGACTTAACTTCTTTTAGCCAACCTTAGCTCAGGTGTGGCAGGAAATTTGTCTAAAGAAGAGTCCCCCACCTACCTTGTGCCTGGAATGACCAGTGGACAGCAAGGGCAAAGTCGGCCCTGACCTGGGCAGTAGGGGCTATTGAAATTGGAGAGGAGACTTTGACTGCCTTGTCTCTTTGTCTCTCTCAGGTTGAAAAACATTTTAGAGACGTGGAAAGCCAAAAGATACTGCAGCGTTCACAAGCCCAGCAACCACAGAAGGAGGCTGCCTTGTCATCCTGAGTCCACACACACGGAGGATTCTTCCAGCATCCAGCCCAGGAGGCGATGGTGGTGGCTTCAGCGGAGGCAGGCCGGGGGAGGGAAGGGATCCTATATTTCATGTTGGCTCTTGTTAAAGGGTCAGCATTTCCAAATCTTAGACTTGAACAAACAAAACACCCAACAAAAAAGAACAAGAGAATAATTTAAAAAGTTGAATCATTACTTGACTAACAGACTTTGGTCCACCATGTCCTTTTCACAGCCCCCTTCTGGAAACAGTCACCTTGTTAATTTTATTTTTGAAAATTCCTGCTCTGCCCTTTCACCTCTGACTTTTTCCTAGTCTGTCCCTGCCATTCTGTTTTTATAAGTGGCTCCACTTGCCTTCTGAGTGATTGAAAGAAACTTTTACATCTTCTCTTCCAAAATAAAAGTAACAAGCTGACTGTGATACTTAAAATGAGACTAGAGCAGCATACAGGTCTCACTTTAAATGTTTTTTTTTTTTTTTTT